>OY757928.1:2648442-2715942 GCA_963585895.1 Sepioteuthis lessoniana
CCGGAATACTTCAAAGCTTCTTACCCGGATGACCTTACTAACGAGTCAAAAACAGCTCTACAGAACAATCATTTGAAATCAATTGAAATGACTTTACCGTACGAAAGCGGTACCAAGTACCCAGTGGTTGCTCCCCAGGAGAACGAAGTATTTCTTGCCGAAGATGTAAAAAAATTGAAAGACCCAATGAGCAGTAAGATCAGGGATGTATTTAAAAAGAAAACAGATACCAAAACCCCTTACATTGGCAATCGATTGGGACAAGACCTCGAAGCCCTAAAAAACGATTTACTAACGGATCCGGAAACAAAAAACATCATCAACAAGTTAGTGGAAAATTCCATTTCTTCCTGGATTTCGAGCAACCCGAAAGCGTTGATCTTATCCGATGCCTTAAAAGATTCTGAAAGTAAGGTTTTCAATCGAAAGGGGGGTATCCCCCCACCGTTGAAGATAAACGCTCGTCATGATGTTGTGTTAAATGATGTCAATTCCAAGGAATTCGTCGCAGAAAAGTCGCTCGATGACGCTGACAAAAACGGGCAGAACGATAATGCATTGATCTCAAACAACGAAGAATTTTCTGAAACAACACACATTCCTCAAAGCAATGAGTCTTACAGTCCGTCACAGAAAGTTGATATCGAAAGCGACAACAATCAAACTTCCGACATAACACAAACCCCGGCAAATGATAGCGGCATTTTATCTCCGGGTTCGAACTTCACATCAAGTCAGAAAAAGTTGGAACCGGAATACAACGAATCTAATTCTTTTCGGCATAACTCGTACGATATCACTTCTGATGTTGGCTCCCCACCGGATGCCAAAATCGCTGAGAAGCGGGAAAAAAGCCATTATACTGACTACGACAACGGTGATATTTCTAGCGACGACGACAACAGCAACAACAACAACAACAACAGCAGCAACGTGGACGACGACGACGACGACGACAACGACGACGCAAACGTCACTAATAGCTGTAAGAGCGAAGCCGAGAACTACGACAGCCATAGGAACATGACATGCGAAACAAGTAGTGATACAGCAACGGTGTGCAGCACTAGTAGCGCCTACATCAACGACGAAGAGAACGACGGCTATGAATATGATGTCACTAACTCCGTCATGTCCCCGAGAGATGGTTTTGTCCCCTGGGACTTTTGTCGATCAATCAGTCTGGATAGATTCGACTGTCATAATAACTCTGGCAACGACAACCCGAGTCCCGATCAAACATTTTGCGGTCATAAGCAGAAATTTCGACGAACGAGTGGAGAAGACACCCAACCCACTATTGCGTCGCTGAAAAAGAATTTCACAACGTTTGAGAAAATCGAAAATACGCCTATTATCTACCAGGAGATACCCAACACTTTTAGTACTCCTCGTCACAGCCGCGTGAACCTTTTAGATTCCGATTCACCTGAATGGCATTCTAAAGCCGTCGACCGAGTGAGCAGTAGATACAAAGAAAACTCGTCCTCCAAAGATTCTAACAGACGTCCTGAGAAACGAGGAGGCGACAAGCCTCAAGACTCAGATTACATTTCTGTAGCAAAACGGCTAAACTTTGAGAATTGTTCAAGTCCCCCGGTCAGCGACATCACGAGCGCGGTCACAGCCCAAACAGCTGAGAATACCAATAAGACACCCTCCTACAGCGTAAGCGAAGCAAGTCTTACAAACAGCCAGCAGCCGAATAAAAATGAAATAAGTGAGACTTGTCAGAATCGTCAAACGTTGCCGCCCTCAAGCGATGAGAAAACTACAAAGAAGAATTCGAATGCAAATGCCAACCCGCAGAAAAGGGATCTGCCTGCAGAAAGTGCCAACCCGCAGAAAAGGGATCTGCCTGCAGAAAGTGCCCACCCGAAGAAGCAGCCAAGGCGCGTCAAGATCAACGACAAACGCCAAGCCGATTGTTCTTGTAAGGTTAACAAAGAACGCTTTCCCCTTAAAGAACCTGATCAGGAAGCGCTTACAACTTGCAAGGCCCGTGCAATTCTACAAAGCTTGGAGACGAGTAATAAAACAATTGGAACTTACACGCCAATTGAACTGGAAAATGTCCGTACAAAGAGCTCATCACAGAACCTGCTTTTTACAGGAGGGCCTTTCCAGGCCGACCAGAACTTCCGTAGTTGGTTGGCTGACATTGTTTGCAACAAAAACGGCCAGTATATCGTGTCCGATTGGAGTAATTGCTGCGTCCAAATGTTTTCTACGGCCGGTTTGCCCGGTGACCGCGTTACTTTTACATCGGGTCCTTGGGGACTCGCCCTAATGAGCGAGAGTGTTGTGGCCTGTACAGTGCCCCATGCTAAACAAATTTCACTTCTGTCTCATGGTTCTCGTCTTATCGTTGTTGGACTTGTATCGACAATACGACGCTATTGGGGCATTGCCGTCACTAATAATCAGAACCTAGTTTGTTCATGTATACAAGGAATAGACCTGCTTACTCGAGATGGAAAGATTCTGCGCACTATCCAGTACAACGAGGTGGGACTCGAATTCTTTGTTTTCCCACAATACTTGACGGTTGGAGATAATGGTGTCATCTACGTGTCCGACAGTTGTGGTACGTACTTGATCGGCCTTCCAGAAGATGGCGATTTCAGCTTCAGCTTCAAGCCACTCAATGGCATAAAACTTAAAACTCCTCGCGCCATCGAGTATGGACGGGACGGATTCGTGTACATCGCCGATACAGACACAGATAAAATATACCGAATAAAGGAGGATGGCACTCTAGACTCGGAACTATTCACCGCCGCCGACAATGTCCAGGGTCCTCTGGCCATTACGCTACGTGACAACAAAATGATTGTGACCCAGAAAGACTCCTCCATTCTGATACTTCCAATTTAAATGTGAGTAGAATGCATGGGAGTTTGTATTTTTGGGGGAATTGTAAACCAGCCAATAGTGAGATCTGTTTATTTTATTTGATATTTCCTTGAGACACCATTTCATTTTTTAAATGTTCGTGTGTGTGTGTGTGTGTGTGTGTGTGTGTGAATGTTTTTGTTGTTGTGTTGTTGTTTTCCAATTGGAAACAGCGACCTTCTCCGCAATTTTTTTCTTACCGGCAAGGCATTGGATTAACTGTTTATTTTCTTTAAACTTGTGAAACTTCAGCCACAAGTAGGTAAATAAGTTGACTTATACAGGTTGATAATCGGTTCCTTTGGTTAGGATTGACAGTTCCACTCAGACTGCAATATCTTTTAGCTACTCTGTTTATATTTTGTGCAGCACAGATTTTCTACAGATAAGGACAACTTTGGAAAAAATCTACGGTTTCAGATCAAAACAAGAGGATCTCACTATGTCATCCCAATTAAGGTTTTAGCTTTCTATGTATCTTCCACAAAAAAGCCCACTGAATTTCTCATATAATTAAAATGTACTTTTTAATTTAAAAAAAAAAGAAAAGTTAGATAATCGGAAAGTTTGGCAGATTTAACATCAGATATATACGCTTAAGTAGAGGCATATACGTTAAAACTTGTAAATAATAGCGTATCATTTTTTTAATGTACGTAAATTGTTTAATGAATTTGACACATCTCTCTAGTTTAACAACGAGATTATATTCGACGAAAATCTTAAAATGAGATCCATTGTAAACATACATTATTCAAATAACGATAAAAATGTTACTAGGGTTATCAATGCTTCAGGGTTATCAATTCAATAAGCCTCATACTTTGTTAGAATTTAAATTCTAAATGCACTTCCGGCACAAAACACGTTGTCAATGAAACCTTTAATTCTACATATTCAATATATTTATTGACTTTGTTGAGGAAAATCTATCTGAAACTTTCATTTTTGTGTCGTAATTTAAACAACTTGATTTTTTGTTAACTACGAGTTATCAACTGGTTCATAGGAAGAAGTAAAAAAGAAAGCAAAATAAATATCTGTTTATTGCTTTTGATTTGAAATTAAACTGAATTTTAATTTTCTTTTAAAAGACGCCTTCATATCCAAATAGTTCGGTTTCTAACACTTTGATCATTTGCTTGCAAACATTATCCAGTAACTGGATGAGTTTTTACCGTTGATTATTGATAATAAAATTTAATAATTCGTTAAGACATTTGTAACACAAAAATAACGTTTTTACTATTTATTTTATGATAGATTCAAAGTCACGATTTATAAGATAGATAAACCGTGCTAGGAAAATAAAAAGATATTTGCTACAAAAGATATCATAAGTGTCGAGTGTTCTATAAAGTTATCAAAGTGGTTGTGCTTGCAAAGAAATCCAGCGATATTCATTAGCTTTCAAACTTCATGAGTTAATAAGAAATTGTTGAAACGTTATATGAAAGATGCGAATAAATTACGTTATCTTGTCGACAGAATAATAGGACGAGACTTTGAACTATGGCCGTTATAATCAAGCTGATAATTTAATTGTGATGATATTGGCCGCATTATTAACTCATGAAATCCGTCTTTGTTTATATTATTTTCTTTAGTTTCATGATTCTCTTCGCCTATTCGAAAAAAATCTAAGATTTAATTTAATTAAAAAGATAGACGTTCATACGTACGAATAAAATAATAGAATCAAATTCATTTAATATAAAGTTGTTTGAAGTTTAGATACTTAAATTCAATTACATGACATTTTTATTTCAAGTGTTGACGTTAATAATCATGAACTACTTTGTTTTTGAAAAAAAGGACATTAAAAAGAAATGATTCTTTCTTTCAGGTTTATTTATATTCTCATCTATCACTATTAATTTAAATACAGATTCACAATTCTCTTGATATTTGTAGTCAATTTTTTTTAGTTTTGCCAGGTAAACTAATATTATAAAACGAAACAAAATAAAAAAAAATTGTAAAATTGACCAAAAAATTCTGCTTAAAAAATGAAAAATAATTAAAAAAATTAAAAAAAAGAAAAGAATATGACAAAACTACGACAAACTAAAAGAAATGACAGACCCATCCCTCCAACCCGAAAAGATACGATGTAACCAAATTTAATGCAACAATCTAATTAATTCAATTGATGGTTAGAAAATAGAGAAAATCCTTTCGCTAGATATAAGTAATCTTATCCAGAATACAAAAATCATTTATAATAATAAATAATATACATATATATTCTGAATTCTGAATAACTAACTATGATACTGATTATATATTAAAAAAAGATCAAATAAATAAATAAATAAAAAAAAAAAAAAATAATAATAATAATCCTTACTCCAAGTTCAACAAAAAATAGCCGTTATCATTTATTTTCATTTTTTCCTTATTTTTTTTAGTCAGTTTGGTTACAGAGTATCAGGCAAAGACGTTTCATTCATTGACAAAGGACTAAGTGACTGACAGAGACTGTCGTCCACTCTGATAGATAAATGCATAGATAGATAGATAAGTAGAAAGATAAATCGATAGATTTTGAGAGAGGTTGAAAAATAGACTGACAGAAAGACTGATAGCCGAACCGTTGCATTCATAGACTAGATGTACAATGTTGTCTTAATAGAAAAAGATGAATTGTATTGAAGAAAGTTGGACACAAATGATAAAATAAAGTTAAGATAGTGAAAAGAAAATTCGATCGCTTGTTAATGTTTTCATAGATAATGTACATATACATACACACATATGTATGGATATTTATATATATACATACACACACGAGCGCGGACAGACAGACAGACAGACAGACAGATAGGTAGATTGAGATCAAGAGATTGGAACATAGAGAAATATAAATACAGACAGTCTGACAGACAGACATACATACATACATACAGAAAGACTGACAGACAGACAGATGTTCAGACAGGTTCAAAGATAGATAAACAGATTAACATCAAGAGACAAGGATAGATTGTCTGATAGACAAACAGACAGACAGACAGTCAGACAGACAGACAGACAGCTCGCTAACAAGCTAGCTAGCTAGATCGAAAGATAGATTGATAGAAATTGACTGTAAAGAACAGAATGAATTAGATATACAGAGAGGGTTTAACTATATAGACATTTACAGACTGAGATAGTATCTCGTTACTGACGTAATTCATTGTTAAAAACGATAGATCACAAGCCGTAATGTAAACAGCGAGTAATTGTACACTTTTAATAATGAAAGATCAACTTTTCACTGGTTATATTCAGTTGGAATTAGCAAAATATTATACGAGCCTAGAATTCCTGGCAAAAGAAACAGAACAAAACTCTTACGTCAACGATAGAGATATAAAAAAATTATTAGAAATAGTCGTGTGACTTTGTATCAACGGTTTATAGACTGTAGGAACGAAGGATTGACCAAGTGACCGACTGACGATTAGACAGACATGCCGACAGGCTATAACATAGATAGACAGAGAGAATTGTTAAGTGATAAGTTTAGTGATAGACAACATACTTTTTAGTTTTAATGGTTCTTATGAAATTTAGTAATTTGAAATTATGACAATTTAATTCAAGATATTAAAATCCCCGTATTAGTTAACGTATAGTTTTCGGATACAAAATAAAGTAATAATAATCTATTATAGGTTTTTAAATACTGATAGGTAGTTCGTTAGATAGATAAATTTATATAGACAACCTTATAATAAAAGTACATGAATATATATATATCTTATTTATATATATATGTGTGTACATGCATGCATATATAAGTATATATATAAATATTTTCCGATATTTATGTATATATATATATATCATGTCTGCGTGTGTGTGTGTGTGTGTGTGTGTTCGTGTGTATGCATATATATATGTGTGCGTATGCATGTGTGTATGTATATGTATACGTATAAAATGTATATATATACGTATCGTTGTGAAAGCTAGCAAAAATACTGAATATGTAACGAAAAAAAATAGTTGGAAGTATATATAAATATATCTATCTATAAATACCTGTATATATGTATAATAATGCATGTATATAAGTATAATTCAACAAATACCAAATGCAAACGATGATACCATGAATGAAAAGAAAAATCAAAATCAAAACGAGGCTAGTTTTGTCATTTGAACTATTTATAAAAAAGTAAGACATATCTGATCGGTCGGGTCTGTCGGTTAAATGACGAAGCAAAATATGATAACTTGTTAGTTACATTTATAAATAAAATAACTCGCATTTTAGGAGGCTTTCTACCACTAAACTTAGTAAATCTTAAAATAACAATGTTAATTATATTTAAGATGAAGCGTTGTTATAATCATTAATCTATTACTTGTTTTTTTCCATTTTATTATTATCATTATTGTTTTATATCACACATCACTACAAACTCTTTATTGAAAATATCAGTTTGTTACCAGTTTTACTATATCCTTTTAGTAATGCTTTTTTTTTTATCTCAACATACTGGATCGATACACTTTTCTTATGACCATTATTATTCATGGCTTTATTCCAACTTATTATTGTTTTTTTAATCGCGAAATTCTGAATCAATAAAAAAAAACAACTTCGATCCCTTGAACAATCAGGACGAAAAAGTGGGGGAAAGCTTATCGTTAGGATCTGATTCTTTATTTCGTTTGTTGTTTAATTAAGTGGTTGAAGTTTTTATCGATCCAGTATGTTGTGATAAAAAGTACCAGTAATAAGATGGAGTGAAACTTGTAATAAAACTAATTGAAATTGTAAAGAGTAGACCTATACGGAGGTATGTGATAAAGCAATAATAATAATAATAATAATAATAATAATGATAATAATAATAATAATAATGATAAAGTTAGATTATAATGTTGACACATGCTTGCTAGAATTCGTTGAAAAAGTAAATCAGTTATGAAACAGACAGTTTGACAAAACTGTTTTATGACGCTACATATGAAATATTGTTCGCATTTTAAATATTCATGTTTTTAAAATGACTTCCTATATGCAAAATTATGATCCACAAACTATTGTATCTTGTATACGATAAGACTGGACCAAACAAACTCATTAATCGTCATTGCGATAACGATTATCAAAGATGTACATATTTGTGTCCACAAAACAGTTCGACTGACAACAGTTTTAATTTTATATGCATCTGTTTATTTGTTGTATATGCGTGCGTATATATATATATATATATATATATATATATATATATATATATATATATATATATATGTATATATATATATATATATATATATATATATATATATATATATATATATTCTTTTTAGTGTTCCTGCATATGTATGTCTATGTGTGTGTGTGTGTGTGTGTATGTGTTAACAAGTTTTCTTTCAACTTATGTGATCATAGGAGTATTTTGGGAGGTACGTCTGTCATTAAAAAGGAAAATAACTAAAAAAAACAAACCCCAAAAAACAAAACAAAACAAAACAAACAAAAACAAAACAAAAAAAAAAACAAAGCAAACTAAACAAAATATTCCCAATCAAGACACACATTCAAAGGCTATCAATCAATTACTGATCGATTATGTCTTCTGGCTTTGAATATTATAGAAGTGATTTGATGACATTTCACAGCATACTATTTTCATCGCAACTCACAGTCTTCATTTCAATGAAATTAAAATATCTTAGGGAATTATAATTTCCAAACCCTGTATACATATATGTATATGTATTTGTGTGTGTGTGTGTGTGTGTGTGTGTGTGTGTGTGTGTGTGTGTGTGTGTGTGAGTGTGAGTGTCTGAGTGTGTGTGTGTTTGTTTCTGTGACTGTATCTGTGTGTGTGTGTGTGTGTGTGCGTCTTCGTGTGCGTCTATCTAATGATAACCTTAAATACACCACTAAAACATAAATTTTAAGAAGCGAACCACAATTTTTTTTCAAAAGAAACAGAGAAAATTTAGCAAAAAGTAATGGCTGGCTGCCACAAAAAGCGTAAAAAGCGTAAATATTCAAGTATATATACATATATGCATGTATAATAGATAGATTAATAGATACACAGAGAGATATAAGAAGATTGGGAAGGAAAGAAAGAAAGAAAGAAAGAAAGGGACACAAATTCGGTTGATTGATTTAGAGTTTCTATTACTTGTATGTGTATATATATCCGTTTCCTTCACATAAAAAAGTAGTTATTAAAACATTAAAATCCCTGACACCTTGTATATATTTGCATAACGCTATCTTCTTGATTTTAACACCTTTAATAAAGATATTTGAGTTAATTTCACGTAAACAACTATATATATATATATATATATATATATATATATATATATATATATATATATATATATATATATTACTGTACTTTTTCTAGAACTTTCACGTTGTCTTTGATAATCTTGAGACACTTTGATAACAAAACATCTGATGAAAAAAGTGACAAAAAGTAAAAACGATAAAATAGAAACAAAGCAAAGAACCCTCCCCACAAAAAAAACAAAAACAAAAACAAAAAACAAACAAACAAACAAACAAACAAAACAAAAACAAAACAAAATCACTAATAAATGATGAAAAAACAGTGAAGGGCATCTTTGTGAAATTAGCTTAAAAACAAACCAGTCGAAAACGAAAGTTTTAATTTCTTTTGACAGTTTTTTTTATAAATTTCAATTTAATAGTTCCGTGCAGTTACTGGTGTCGCTAAGATGTAACGGCATAAGATTGCGAACTTATGGATATAAGGTTTCATCCTTAGTAAATTGGTTGGATTTTCTCAGATGAAAGAAAATTCATATTTTAAAAAAGAGAAAATCCTTTTCATGATCTTGTAATATCAGTGATAGTCTGAAAGCAAAATTCAACAATATATATACCGAGAGGGGATCACTGGATAAAAACAAGCACTAGTGTTCTAACCTTGGTGTTTGGTTCGAGAAACTTGTGAACATAGCAAATTTTTGTCATCAAATAGCCTATTTGGCAAATTTACTCTCTTCAATAGAAACAACACAATTACGAATCTCAAAAGAACACATAGAAATGTTATTGATATTAACCGACATGGATTTTTCCCATTGTTTATGGATTTGAATCGAAAGACTAACAGTACGAAAGAGAAACACTTAATCCTGGTACCAATTTACTTTAACGTCCTTGGTTTTGATTTATAGGAACTATTGCAATAAATAAATAAATAAAATAAAATAAGTTCATAAAGAATAAAATTTTCCTTCAAGATGTATATCTGTATCACGAGTTACAGTTTAAACTTCTGCTAGAAACCAAATTTTAGATAATGTCGCAAAGAAATTTAGAGAAAATCTGTCGCTGGCAAATTTGTTTTTATCATTATCTTGTATCTGTAATGCTAGAACTGAACGATAAATTGCAAATATTTAATGAAGATTTTTTTTACTTTGTTCTATGGGATAATATCGGGATTTAAAATCGATTTTCGTTTTAGATAAACTTTAAGCAGGTAATATGAGATGTTAAGTTGCTTTTTAGGAGGGTTTTAGTTCCAAGTACTTGGGCACACTAAATAACAATGTCAAGGAGGTGGAGCTCTCACTCTACTCATCTTTGTTTAATGAAGTATTATGTTTGGAAGGACAAGACCCTCCTGGTTCAAGGCTACAAGTTAATTTTGTTTAAAAGTTAACAAAAAAGAAGCCGGGGAAGCGATTATCAGATCACTGTTTTAAGTCATAGCATTCAATGTAATTAAAGAAAACGTATGTTTGTAAATGAAAAGAAAAGCAAGAGTATATATATATATATATATATATATATATATATATATATATATATATATATATATATATATATATATCACAATATATTAATCATTTAACATAATGTAAGGCAGGGTCATAATTCATGACTTCGAGTTTCACATCTTCGATCAACACACTAACACACCAGACGATTGAAGATGTGAAACTCGGAGTTGTGAGTTATTGCCCTGACTTACATTTTTTTTTTTAAATTGATAATATATTGTGATATTACTCAACATTTTTTGTATCGAGCACTGTGAAAATTTTTGTGATTTAGAGGCGCTTTTGGCGTTAAAATCAAACTATACTACACACACACACACACATATGTGTGTGTGTGTTTGAGAGAGAGAGAGAGAGAGAGAGAGAGAGAGAGAGAGAGAGGGAGAGAGAGAGAGAGATCTGTTACGTGTGAAGGTAATAAAAAAAACATAAACCAAAAATGAAATGTTTGTCTCAAGGTTTTTTCTGGCGTACGGTGGTTGTTTGTTCTTCAGCTCATTGGGTTAGGCACTGTCCAAGTAGACGACATCAAATGAATCAATTAAATGTACCTAAGAGTTAAAATGCTTTCTTGACGGATCTGACGTAGATTCCCTCCTGTAAAGTCGTCAGTTTTTTTTTCTTTATCGAAAATATTTATAGAATATCAGAAACCAAAAATCGAACTCAGAGAAAAGTTATGTTGCATATATCCAACCAGTGTCTGAAGTCGATATTCGAGTTTACATAAAAGGTAAGACGTCGAATGCAGATTTTCTAGGCAAGCAGATTCTCACTTGGATGATTGAGGCTACACAATCTTCTTCACTTCCTTATTGTTGAACTTGTGTCATACTAAGCTTGAGAAGTATCTAACAACAGAAAGCATACAGATTAAATACCACCAACACTTGCGAATCATGTAACTTTTTGAGACATATTCTAACCTAATATTAGGGGATCGCACAATACACGAGATACAATCTAAGCCTAATCTTAGCCAACTATTTACACACACAAAGTATCTCGTGTTATGCGCGACCCCCTAATATTAGGCTAAAATTTACGTGTCAGAAAATCGCACGATAAGCAAATATATACTTTAAGTCAAAATTAATAATTTCATTAATCAATAATTGTAAATTATATAAATAACTTAAGTTGCGTATATAGTTTTTCGATAATTTAAATATAATGAAAAATTCAAATCTAAACGATTTATTTGATTAAAGTCTGAAAATAAGAACAAAAAAAAAAAAAACCGAAAAAGGTTCATTGTTAAAGAATTCTATTAGATCCGTAATGAGTAAAAATGATTGGATTTTTAATCAGGATGTTGTCTGACCCATTGATATATAAAATACTTTCCAGTTTTGCATAATCGTTCCAAATCAAAATCATTTATTTAACTTTGACTATAAGACCGCCATGTTTTAAATATCCGGTCTCTAACAGCAACCAAAATATAATCCCCCATTTTTTTTTATTCTACTAAATATGAAGTTGCAATAAACAATCAAAAATATTTTCAAATCAATCAATCAATCAATCAACATTTATATATATATATATATATATATATATATGATCCATCTCTATAAATCGATTGACAGACGAGACAGGTTTGGTTTTTAGCTCAAACATGTGTCCTATACATGACGACCTTAAAATCTGTTGTATTAGTTTTGTAGAAGAATCAGTTCATTTCGCAATGTGTATATCATTTTCATATGAAAACACGTCATTACAACAAGAAGTTTTCTCCTTTTAACTATATATATATATATATATATATACTTATCAATCATGCAAAAAGTTCGTTAAGAAATCACTGTAATATTTTCCAAATTAATGTCAGTTTTATAAAAACAGTATTAAGCATATTTATAAAGACTTATCGGAGTGTTGTTGTTTTACTCTTCCGATAAAAAAAAAGAAGCTATAAGCCGCGCCGTAAGGATTTGGTAAAGTTAAAGCATAAGACCGCCATCTTAAAGTTATCAAATTCCTCATGATAAATGCAGACAATTTATGTTTAAATAAAGGAAATAACAACTGCTATGGTCGTAGATAGAATATTCAAATATTCCAATATAAGACAAACATTGACAGTATTGTCTTTCTATGTAAATTATATCAGTCGTTAAGGTAATTGAATCTTTTTATTTTTCGCATAAAACTTCTTATCTCTCTTCTGTTAACTAAAAAGTGTTCACATTCAAATATCTGAAAAAAATCCTTAATTTTCAATGTCTAATACCAACTACAACGCGATAGCCATTTTTAACACTCAACACTTTCTTCAACTCCAACAAAATCTTGGCTATGAATCTCAACAGGCAAGTCTCTGAAGAAGGGAAGAGACAGAATTGAAGGATTCACTCTTCTCCAGAGCAATGGCCTGTGCTATTTCTGGACCGACATTTTGTTGTTGACTTTTAAAGTCTCACGCCTTGTATATAACAAACTTGTTGAAGCAGAAAAATAACAATTTCTTTTTTCAAATGTTAGGACACTCCCCTAAAATAATGAACGATATTTCGCAAATATTTCACAGAAATGTAGACTAATCATGAAGTTAAATTGCATCAATTTTATTTCTATCTGAAAGCATTCGTTTCATTATGGAAGAGGATTAAAGATTTAAAGTAATGTATGAAGTTTGTGTTTTAAAACAAATTCCTGTTCAATTCTTATTTTCTGGGATGAAACCCATTTTTGTATATTTAGTTCCTTCAATTAACAGACTCCATAACTGCCACATAAAAAAAGTAAAAAGAATTATTAAACACGAAATGCTCAAAATTCAGTAATGAATTATATGACAACCATTAGAAGGAAACATGTTTTTCAATATTGAACTATGTTTTTGCACTGAGCAGACAATATTAATACCTGTTTCTGGATTAATACACAATTTCATTCAATCCTGCAATAGCCATATATGACATCATATATGATATCATATATCCAGGTCTTTCCGAGCATGCGTGTTCGAATCGAAGTTTATTCTTTAAACTATGTATATCTTTTTAGTAGTATAAAGAAGAGAGGTTTTGCATCGTTTGGTTTTCTGTAGGTTTTACATTTAAGACGAAATAAATCTTGCAAATTATGGGGTGTGCCTATAAGCACAAACACAAAGAAAAAATACAAGTAAACTAAGAAACTTCAAAAAGAAACTTAATATATTAGAAAATTGCATTTGATTATGAAAATGAGCTGTAACCATTAATTTTGGAGAAATTTGACATTTTGTGTACGGTTATCAAAACTCTACTTTTAATTTGACCACCATGCTGAAAGATTTAAAAGTCCACTGGAATTTTAAAATTGAAGCTTTTCTTGTTTATTGTTCAGAAATGAGTTAATCGAAGTGTTCAGTTCGTGAAACAAAATAAATCGAATTCTCCAAAGAATAGTAACTTAATTTAATTGATGATAAAAAATTACTTTAAAAAATAGTGATATAACAGACAAAATACATTAAAGTAAACACATTGTTTAATACTAGTTTAGAATTGGTGTCTGTTCAGGAATGTTCACTAGAAATTATGACGTCATACATTTTTGTATACATTATGCTAAAATCCATAGGAAATAGAAATACGAATTGTAACTGATAAAAATTCAAATGTCGTCTGCTCCTTCGAATTTAAGTAATGTACACAACGATGTGTGATGTCATAATTTCTTATGAACATTCCTAAACTGACATCAATTCTAAATTAGTACCTATTGTGTTTTTTTTTGTTTTCTTTCAGTCTTTCGAAGACACGAAACGGAACAGCTGGAATATAAACGTAAGCCTATTTAATGAAAATAAAAATGCAAAATATATGGTAGTTTTAGTTTTTAATGGTTCTTTCACATTAGTAATATCTATTCAGAGGAGTTTATTGTAGTTTAGAGAACTATAGTACATTTGATCATGAAAACGTTTAAATTAATTTGATTTATTTCATAATGTCACCGTATTGTTCGCTTTATCGATAGTATAGAATTTCCATATAGCACGTGACCAACTAATAATCTTCTGTTTAAGACATGCAGTATGTTAGAATTTGGATTTTCTATAACAGTTTATATATTTGACAACTTTGACTGATACAGCTTGACATCATCAAGTAAGTGTTGGAGGCTAGAATTATTTGTAACACACACACACACACACACACACACACACACACACACACACTGCAATAAATATAATGTTTGACGGTCATGTATTAAATGTAATATAATACGAATATGCAAAAGACGATGATTATTTTGTTGCTAAAAATAGAATCATCAATAGCATCATCAAGACGTGCTGACTGCACGGATTCCCTTGATTCTTTCTCGCCATCCGTCCCTATCAACCATCCAGGTAATTCTTCTAGATGGCATCCAGTGTCTGCACAGAGCTATAGAAAGAAAGGTTAGACAGACGACAAGGTTTCTTTATTCAAATCGTCTGATTACTTCCATCAAAGCTGCTTGCAGCGTCCTTGAAGTTTACTCAATTGTTTATTGCTTGTACGCATGCGCTATTTACGTGAGAGTTGTTGGCGGTATTATTGATAGAGGGAGAAAGGCCATGCTTATAATGAGGAGAGAAAAAGACCACTTTCTTCCTTTTGGAAATGTTTGCTGGTCGCTTTTTATTTACGTTCTACGGGAGGGAAAGATCAATATCATCACGGCGTGTCATTGGTTGGTCTCGTGATTCTGCAATGTGTGTACATTCTTGGCCACGTGCCATTTTTTTTAAAACCGAATATTAAGGTACATGCTAAACCTGGACCCTCTTTAGGCGAGCCGGCCATGTTGCTGAACACATGGACAGACACAGACACGCACGTGCGCGCACACACACACACACACACACACACACACACACACACACACACATACACACACACACACACACACACACATATATATATTATTAGAAAAGATAACGTAGTTGTATCAATTAATTTTTATTTATAAGTACTATTTTTGTTTAGTCTGTGATTTGGGCGCTTAGTTACTTATAATACTGTAAATCATAGTAATGTTTCTATTGTTTATAAAATAATGACCGATTTTATTTCCCATTCAAAAGTAAAATCGCTATTTTCTAAACAATCTAAAATATATCAACACAATTTTAAAGATTCTAAGATGCAGTTCAGTTGTATAATAAACCACGAGGAATTCGTTGATAACTGGCATCAGTTAGTCAATAATTAGAAAAAAAAAACCAAAGTTATTTCATGAATTATTCAAACTAGATTTCATTTAAGGTTGAAACTTGGAGTTAAGACCCCACAGATGTGATCGTTATTGCGAACAGTTCATGGAATGCCGAAGAAAACCTAATTTTAGTAATTCCAAGAATACAAAGCCCATTACTCTAACATGTTTCCTCTTGTATAATTAAAATAATCCAGTGACGATAAAATCTTGTAGAAAGCGTCAATAAGAAAAAAAAGCATCCTTAAACTCAAAAAAATTGGAAGATAGGTGTTGGATTTATCAATTAAACATTTTTTAGACAAAGAGGCAACCCCGACAAGATTTATTGATTATTGGATTTTTAGTCACAGTTTAACTCGATCCAATTTCTAATTGTTTTTTTTTTGGAGGGGGGAGGGGGCGCTGAGGCCACAGAAATTTTTAGGTAACGTTTTCACTCTCAAAAAATTCTTTCAAATTTTATGATGTCTTAATTGACGGTGCCTTTGGTCTAAATAGAAACAAAAATTTACACGTGTTCTCTTTGTTAGATTTGCAAGATATAAAACTCACTGAAACATTAGAAAAAAATGCAGGCGATGAAAATAAAAAAAAGAAAATTTCCGATCATCTGGGAACTTCATATGACAGTCATGGTTGTTTGTTAAGTCTTCATTCATTTCTGTTTCTCTGCGAATCTCCGCTACAAAAATAATATAGCGATATTAAATAACTGTAAAATTCTTTAGATATACGCTATGATTTATTAATACGGAATTACATCAATATTTCTTCGTGTTGTTCCGTTGTATACAAGCGTGTGATTTTATGCTTATGTTCAACTTTGATTGGCGTATTTAATCTTCGCTATAAATGTCACGCCTTTTTTTAAAATTCGAAATCGTGTCAACTAATAATTTTTTCTAACACTGTTCTTACGTTATATCTATTATATAAATGAAACATCTACCATTTTCTTACGAGTTATGGCGCCATTTTTTTTCCCAATGACGTTAAACCCATCCCACCAGAATTCCAATACGAGGCTTCAGCTTTCTTTCGTGGGTTGTTTCGTTCAAATTTCTTTTTTGAAAGAATTATTTCGATATTACATTTTTCTAAAAGGAAAAAATGTTCCCTTTCGTTTTTTCGAGTTGTTGATTTGGTGAAAACCCGAAAGAAAAAGTAATTCTGGTATTGGTATTCAAATCTTTTCCATCAATAATAAGCCGTGGGCTCATAAAAAGAATATAAAAAGAGAAAAACGTAAAATAAAAGTTTTTTTTTAATAAAAAAAATATAAAAATTTTTATAAACATAAAAAAAACTTTTTGTCATTCTTTTAGAATCTGACCACCATTGAACATAGCATAAATCAATCAAATGCTATACATTAAAAATTGGAGTAACATCTTCATTATGTTTTTTCTCTTCGTGTTTCTATAAATCCTCTTGTCTTAATACTTGCCTTATATTTATTGACGCAACAAGACAGAAGTGCACGAGTCGATAGTCTTATAATTAGTAGAACTTACATACAAAATACTCTTATATAATTGTCACCAAAAATATATTGAATATCGAGATATTATAATCTGATATTTTTATTAATAAAATAAAAAATTGAATCCAGGATGAAATAACTCAGGAAGAAAGTCTTTATATGATTTTTAGTTAAAAAAAACCCCCAAAAAACAAAACAAAAACAACAAAAAAAAAAAAGAAAAAATGAACAAAAAATCCCCCCAACCCCAACTGCATTCGACAAGACAGGTTTAAAAATTAAAATGATTTATCTAAAAGAATTATTTTCAGCAAAAAACATTTTAGAAAGCTTTTATAATTATAAAAAAATTGTACAAATCTTCAAGTTCGTGTTTACAAATTAAGCATGATTCTTCAGAAGTTTGATGAAATGCTAATCAACAATAACAACAAAAACAACAACAACAACAACAACAACAACAACAACACAATAATAATAATAATAATAATAATAATGAAAATAATAATAATAATAATAATAATAATTGTATATATATATATATATATATATATATATATATATATATATATATTCTGCATGCTCCTGCGAGATTTCTCTTAGTTGCGCCTATTAGATTTCGCTCAAGAAAGAGCATAGTTGCCAGATAGTTTGCTAAACTTTTGTTTTCTCTTTTGGCCTTCCATACATCTTATGAGATGTCGGAAAAGGTTGTTTTGTATATCTAACCTGACAAATTAAACCTACTATGTAACAGTGTTTAGGTTCCCACTTCATTTTATTTTTGATCATTTTTTTCATCGACAAGACATCCTCTCTCCCCCAAAATTTATATTTAAAATAAACAAACTCATCAACTAAATTGAACATACATTAAATCTATATAGATAATTTTTATATTTAAAATACAACAAAAAGCTTTTTCTCTTACTTAGATATTTTGCCATGTCACACGTCTTTTGATTTTTTTAAAGATCAGCTTTGTATAACTGATTAAAAAACCCCACAAAATTGAATGTAATTGTCGATAATATCTCAAGAAACCATCAATATTAAAGCGAATCATTTGCTTGTCATGCAAAAATTGTCCGTCAATGTTGGCGGGTCATCACGTGATCTTAGTCAATTTTTTGAAAGACAAAGAGTTATCTACTTGACATGTATACTAATTACATCCCGAACGATGTTTGACATTGACGAAATTATATCACTATTGACCATCTGGGAGAGGTTCAAACTATTTTATTGCACAGATAACGAAGAAACTCTTTGGCTTCCAGATATTTTTCAAAGAAAAAAATAAGAGCATTCATTTTTGGAGTTGAATTTTTTATATAATGTTAATAGTTATTTACTCTTTTAAATATTTAAATGAAAATATTTTTAATTTATCAAAAAAAAAAAAAAAATGAAAATATAATAGGATCACGTTTAATCTTTTTCGGGAGGTGATTTTTTTCTATTTATCGTTTGTAAATTATTTTTCTTGAGTAACAAAGATATAAATTAAGATATGAATAATATTATATTAAGATATTCATTAAGGTAATTATATTCATATTAAGATATGAATTAACATTGGATATTTAGTTTTAAGAAGAGCAAAAGTAAAAAAAAAAAAAAAAAAAAATTCAACTTTCTCTTTAATTTCAAACTGTGTGCTTCTGCCTTGTGTTTCTTGTAATATAAGGTGGTAAGTATCTCTATCTTAACACGTGACAACCCTGATAACAATGATGCGAGTAAAATTCTTTTAAAAGATTAAGAAAGACAAAACCTAAAAGATCCAATCTGAATAATTATCACTCGTGAAACTAAATGATACGAGAAACAGGTTGTTGTTGTGTGCTATAGGAGATTGAAGCACAGGGGGAGTTTCGTTTTACAGAAACAGTTTACTATTTTCATGTTTTTTTCTTGTTTATATTGAAAAACTAATTAAAATAAAGACGAAGAAGTAAATTAGTAAGTACCTGATCAATAAATTAAGAATATATATATATATATGTATATATATATATATATATATATATATATATATATATATATATATATATATATATATATATATATATATATATATATAACCACTGTTTATGGCCAACGTAAATTGTAGGTAAAACGAAGACGAATAACACATTCTTTTTATATTTCTTCACTGATATTCAAATCATAAAGACGACCCCTTAAATTTCCGCACAAGCGTTGATCTAGCTCTATAAGTATTTCTTTAATGATTTATATGATTATTATAATCATTAACTGCAAGATTTTCCTCCGTTTGTTAAAACTGACAATGGATCTAGTAGCTATTAGGAATTCGACTCGCCGAACTTTTAACCATTACGTTGATTATTAGTTATCTATTAACATATAGATTAAGGAAAATAAAAATCGACAGTGACAGATCTTTTGGTAATAATTAGAAACTTTATCATTTATTTCATACAAGATTCACTTGCGAAGACTGCAATTTAATTTCTGAAGGTCAATTTGACAATAAAAAAAATTAAATCTTACTTATTTTATTAATCGAAACATAGACAACCTACTAATAATCTATTATCTTACCTATATACTTATAACATATATTTACATGTACTTATATAATTATATTCAGCATATACTTATCGTGTTGTCAGAGGTGTACTTTACCAGTTTAATTCAATCGCGCCCTGCTCATGTTGAGATAGATATTTTATACATGACATCTTATAATTACACTTACAAGATCTTGTGTCTAAGAAGAGCACGTAGTTGAACCCACAGCAAGGGGATTGTTTATGAGAGCCCCAAGGGTTAGACTTTATGACTAACTGCTTTCTGTGTGTGTCATAACTATAAGTTTGAATAATGACCCATCAAAAAGAGAAGAAAAGAGAAAAAGCTAATTCAGTTATTGAATCTTTTTGCCTGTTTGTGGGTTATGGAGCAAGGGTGGCTTCTTTTGCAGCCAGTAAGTACTCTTTGACATCAAAGACAGAAAGAGACGCAAGCACAATTGTATAACGCGTCAACAATGCATACATACCTGCATATAGAGAAACAGAGATGAATGTATTACTTATATATAAACCAACCTTGTTGGTGAGGCTTAGAATACGTTGACTGCCAAGGGGTAAGACCCCCAACCCAAAAGTTGACTCACTCTGTTGTTCTAGAGCTCTGAAGGGTGTGGAGTATCTCTTCATTGCCTTTTGTCTCAGATCCTCTCTGATTTAAATAGTTAGGCTCCCATCTGTGTATCAAATAGATCTGCTTGAAAATATTAGTATTAGATAGGAATACTTGAAACCAACTGTATGTAAATTATTTGTATTAGATAGAATTACCTGATATCGTATAACTGTGCTCAAAATCTCTTAAGAAACAATGTCCACGATTCCCTAATCTCTTGGTAGAAAATAACTCCAGATGAATTGACATGCCATTAAAATCAACCGATCAATTAATCCAAGCACACGTACAATCACACATGCATATATATTTGTTGAACCACTTTTTGAACAATATTAATTCTATCAGATAACTTTCCGTCAGAAAAATAGGATGAGGTATGAAAAATTCTTGGACTCCCGCCTCCACTGAAAGATCTGTTAACGTCTGTATCTATCTTTATCCGATTATAACAAAAGTAAACTGGATAACATTTATAGGATGATTTTTTCCGGGTACTTTTTTGTAATATTCTCGATTATATCTTTTCCTTGTTTTTTTTTTTGTATTCCTCCTTATTTTACAATCAGATCTTGAAAATATTTTTAGTCATTTTTATATTTCTTTATAATGAAGTCAAGGTTATCTACATCTACTTAATAATTGTCAAAATAATTGACCCTCTAAGCGAAAAGGTACAATAAAAAAATCTAATGAATTTGAAGTAAAAATTTTGAATTTGAATTGAATCCGTTGTCGTTGGTTTGCATAAAATTATTTCAAGTTAAACCTTTTTTTAAAGTAATAAAAGAAAGAAAGAAAGAAAGAAAGAAAGAAAAAGATGTGAGACATTTATGTAAAAGCACCAGTTCACGCGAGAGAAGCAGTTCACGCGAGAATAGATGTTACCGCAAAATGTCGTCTGATTTAAGAGAACGACTTAGAAAGAAAAAATCAAAAAACAAAAACAAAAACACCCCCCCCAAAAAAAACAAAAACGTACAACATTAATCCGTATCTGATCAGTTGAATCACTCCTTTTTTAAAAACCCCTTTGCGGGCAGATATTTGTTAAATCCCTGGAGAGTAGGCGAATTATTTTCTATGTATTAATACAGAATTGGTCAACGAACAGCCAATAGAAAAATGCTTTACATTGACTTAAAGCTAAAATGACAAAAATGTCACACCGCCTGTGAACCGATGGTGACAAAAATGTCGTTCTGCCTGCAAAACTGTTAAATCTAAGACAAAATACTTAAATTCGTTGTAAATATTTCTTAAAATTCCTGTCAATAACAGTATATTAATGTGACATTTATTTCAGATCAAATCTCATTTTAACCTACACTAATAATAATAATAATAATAATAATAATAATAATAATAATAATAATAATAATAATAATAATAATAATAATAATAATAATAATAATAATAATAATTGCAATATTAAATGCCGGCGATCTGCTTTTAATTTCAATGATGTTGTTTTGTGTCTCATTGTGTTTTTTAATTTATTCTTCTCTTTCCAAAAATATTCAGAAAACTTTAAGAATTTATTCATAAAAATCTCATCGAATATATTCATTAAATTTATCCGACAGGTTAGATAATAAGACCTTCAATTTTATTTAGGTATGTTGCGGTTTAGTAAACCAATTTTTACCGGTGATTAGATGATTAACTGATAATAAAAGAAATAGATTATCTATATCATACCCCTAACATATCATCCGAAGTCGATCAGAGAACACGACCAACTGCTCAATGTAAATAGACAAAATGATAAAAGATAAACAGTTACAAAAAAAAATCTCCATAAGATTATTACCGATGTGTTTTTTTTTAAATTTTTTATACATCAATACATGATGACTTAGGGTCAAGTCCTGTTAAATCGCTGACGTTAAGCAGTGATGAACCGATTCAGTACTTGGACCACTTAAGCAACAACAGGTACTGTTAGCAACCTAAAACCTGTATGTTATATCCAAGCAAAGATTAGTTAATAACAACACGTGATGACGTAGTAAAAATAATATTTTGAAAAATTCAAAAGTGTAAAATGATAAAAACAAAAAATTAATTTGTAGTCAATATAGAATTTCAATGCAAATTTTAAAAAAAGCCATCGGTAATTAATTACAGAGATAGATGATGTAGATTTTTTTCTAACAAATCAAATACCGTATATACAATTCGTATTATACGAATTTCTGAGAATTAATTTTAATTGAAGTTTTAATGCAATTTGAGTTTCTGAGATCGAGATTTTATTTAGGCGTCGCACAATATGCGAAATACTCACTTTCTGTGTGTGAATAGCATATATACTCGAGTTTCATCCAATCTCACCTTTGGCATGACCTCCTTATATTCGGCTAAAATTTAGCTCTCAGAAAGCTGAATAATTTACGAATATATACGGTAAATAAAATAAGTAAAATTCTCATAGCTATTTAAATAACCCCGAAAATTATTTCACAGTTAGTATCTGGTAATAAAATGATAAAGCTGTTTTCATCATGTCACTTTAAAGTACAGGGTGTTTATGAGGATAAAAAATAAAGAGAATTTGTAACTGGAATGACTTATCGAAAAGTATGTGTTTGATTTTGCGAAAAAAAAAAAAAAAAGAAAGAAATTGTAGTAAAGATAATTGACTTGCAGAATCAAGGATTGCTTTTTATTTTTTTTTTTGTTGTTGTTGGATGAAATGTCTAAGGTCTTTAAAAAGGTGAAATTAAAGTTTCTTAAGGCACATGTTTGGGTCATTTTTTTTTTCTTGTAAACTCCCAGTACGCACACTATTGATTATTAAACACACACACACACACACACACACACACACACACACACACACACACACACACACACACACACACGTGTGTGTGTGTGCGCAAAACAAGCATAGCTGTCCGTCAAGCTGGGATTAAAGTATCTGTTCATCTTCTTCTCCCGTGTGTTTGTCTTCGGGCAGCATGCATAAAATAAAATAAAATAAGTTAGGCGAGCCCTCTCTAGGGGTTGACGCCTTAGTGACACTGGTCGTGGGGACCATTTACTTTTTCCCCTTGTCCCACCGTATGCGGAGGGTTACTCATTAAACTAACCATATGTCGCATACTATAAACGAGGGGATTATTGAAACAGAAATACAGACACACTTAGCCTATATGCCTCTTTCTCACTTTATATATATATATATATATATATATATATATATATATATATATATATATATATATATATATATATATATAAGAAAATAGAAACAGTCAGGAAAATCAGATTAGCATATTTGGCTAGCAAAATAGCATCATCAAATTTTCAAAACTGTCTTCTTTTTTCTCATGCCATATCTCATTTCAAACCTTACTATATATATATATATATATATATATATATATATATATATATATATATATATATATATATATATATGCATATCTACAAACAATAAAGCTAATGTGTTACTCATATAGAAGTTTTTGCTCATATTCATTGCAATCTTTAAAATATAAAGGCAGTAATTGTTCGGTGTTAATTATTTTTGTTTGTTGTATCTATTCAATTTTTTAAAAATTTGTTTTCTTTTGTCTGTATTTTTTTCTTGAATGGATCAGAACAACTTTGTTGCGACACTGTGAAATAGAATTCTCCAGAGAAAAAGAATCTCTCAATCAACCTCAATAAAACAGTTCACACACACACACACACACACACACACACACACACACACACACACACACACACACACAAGTTCTGTATGTATGTGTGTCCACTTAAAAACAAAAGTACATGGTAAAAAAGAATTAGAAATTTGCGTGATAATATATTTTTAGAAATACCAATAAATATATTTAAATCTCAACTGCCTTTTGATAGACAAGCAGCGTTTCCATGGATTTTACCAATTTATACTCCGTAAGAAGATTGTTTCCTTAAGTTGTCATAATCATATATACTTGTATATGGAATATATATATATATATATATATATATGTGTGTGTGTGTGTGTGTGTGTGTGTGTGTGTGTATGTGTGTGAATATATATATATACTATAGATAAAACAATATATATATACTTTAGATAAAACAACTTAAAAAATATTTGTAAGTAAAAGCTATTCCCTTAACAAACAAGAAAGTTAAATCTCTCTCTCTCTCTTTCACACACACACACACACACACACACACACACACACACACACACACACACACACACAGAAAATATTCACAAAAATACAACACATAGGACTCACACAACAACCCACCACGCACACAAACTCTCTCTCTCTTTCACACACACACACACACACACACACACACACACACACACACACACACACACACACACACACACACACACACACACACAGAAAATATTCACAAAAATACAACACATAGGACTCACACAACAACCCCACCACGCACACAAACTCTCTCTCTCTCTTTCTCACACACACACAAACACACATACACATACACATACACATACAATACGCATCTACTTAAATGAGTTATTGAATTATGTGAAAAGTAATATAATACCATATTTTATCGATATATCTCTTTTATATATACATATATATATATATATATATATATATATATATATATATATATATATAATATATATATATATATATATATATATGAAATGAGATATGTTAACTAAATGCTGTTTTATATTTTTATATGTATGTGTACAAACATACGCACATTGACACACACACACACACATATATAAATAGATCTATCTATATATATATATATAAAACCCATATTCAATATATATTGTAACAATATTACTTAGTGAAAAATCTTTTATAATGATATTGATGATGTTTTATTATTAATTATAATGTTCATCAAAATAATAATAATAATAATAATAATAATAATAATAATAATAATAATAGTAGTAGTCGTAGTATTGGATGAAATACTTAATGAAATATTTGTGCCAAATGAATAATGAATATCATTTACGAATATGCAAATTCAAATCCATTTATCTATTCAATGATTGGCTGCGATTTATTTTTATTTTTTCTTCCTAAAATTGAACGACTTGTGGCGGGCAACGTTTTTCTGATCCGAAGCTTACGGCCTGAGACTGTACATAATAAACTATGTATTTATTTTGGCACGATGTTTGTATTGTATTGTATTGTATTGTATTGTTTGTTTTTTAATCGTAGTAACACGGCTCTGTCTTTGGTGAGAAAATCAGTGAACAATTAAATGAAATTTTTTATATTTAAAATATGAAAGACGTTTGAAACAAATATTGTAAATTGGTTCGAGAGAACTCTCCTATTGAGAAACGGTCACTTTTCACAGAAAGAAGACATGATTTCAAACCTACCTACTCACTCCAACCAACAAAGACGAGTTTAACGCTTAGTAAAAAATATACGTTGATACCCACATGAAACACGGATAGTTTCTCATCTTGCGATGCTCCTTCTTCGTCAGTCATTCGATGTATTCGAGAGTTGAAACAGACACAAAAAATATTTATATTAGGCGGTCAAGCTTAATCCCCAATATCCGCGTACTATAAATGTTTACAAATATACTAGCAACAGATTATCATCGGAATATACTACTTCTCCTGCTAATCCCTTCATCCATCAAACACCTTTGCGTGTGGCCATAACAAAGGTTAATTCTAGACAGTCGTTCGTATAACCCCTTGAAATATTAATAACAAAGTATTTTCCTAACAATACATCACCCATCTACACACACACACGCATACGGATACACACATATCCGTATATATATATGTAGGGGTTGATTGACCAAAATTAGTTGATCGATATCTTTTGACAAAGCTGAGCTTAGAGAGAAACCTATCAGAATTAGTTATGTACATTCACATTCGTGTAGTGAAATTTTTATATACAGGTGATCCAATTGATAAAACATATAGATTGATTGAGATGAACAGATTTGTATTGACAGACAGACAGACAGACAAATACACTCAGCAAGGTAATTAACTATATATATATATATATATATATATATATATATATATATATATATAGAGAGAGAGAGAGAGAGAGAGAGAGAGAGATTCAAGCTATACAGAGAAATCTACATTTTTTTACTTGATAATTGACACTGAAAAGAGTGAGACAGAACTGCAATATAATAAACTGTTATATTTCAAAATCTAATAAAACTATTAGACATATAAAATAAAAGACAATGCCAATCCACATTGATAAAAGACAATGCCAATCGACAAAGAACTCAATCCAAGTGTGGCAAACATAACTTAAAGATTAGCAAACCGTTCTCATTTATTAGTTCTTAACGTAGTAAGTTGGATCCTCATTGAGTGCCTTACAACTGTGACCATTTGTTAAAATTATGTTATTTTTATCATTCAAACGTGTTATAAAAAGATAAAAAAGACTACAGGCAATTCACTTGGTTTCCTGACACACAAACAAGAAGAGCGTGTTACTCAGATGTATTTTTTCATTTCACCAATGTACAATTTTAAAGGCCATTTATGGAACCCCCCCTCTCTGACACACACACACACACACACACACACACACACACACACACACACACACACACACACACACACACACACACACACACACACACACACACACACACACAGATATGTGCGTAGAAATATACATTTTCCCTCATATATACGCTTAAACATACACAAACTCCTGACGAATTCATATAAACTCTCTTACTGCATATATTCACTTAGAAATATGCCTTAAATCGAAAACAATCCAATTAAATATATATATATATATATATATATATATATATATATATATATATATATATATATACAAAATTTATGTACATATATACATATATGCGAATGTAAATATACATACATGTACCATATTTATTTATAAATGTTAAGTATATATATATATATATATATATATATATATATATATATATAGAGAGAGAGAGAGAGAGAGAGAGATAGATAGATAGATAGATAGACATACATGGTTCACATACATATAGTACATGAATGAACAGACTTATTTTCCCTATATATATATATATATATATATATATATATATATATATATATATATATATATATATATATATATATATATAACGTTATCTACTTATTTGTGATACGCTGACGCATTTTCACGCACTGAACTCTCTACACAGATGTACATAGATGTATAACATCACATTTGTGCATTTATATATAAAAACGTGCTCAAATGCATACACAAAAACACTCACACATGCACCTAAAGATAGACAACCATAAAGAATATATAAGCATATATAAAAATAGACATACACATACATTAATGCACACATCTATACATAGGTATACTCATACATACATATATGAAAAAACATGTAATTATGCACACACACACACACACAAGAAGAATACGCATGTATACAAAGACACGCTCACGTACAGATACGCATATGTACGCATGTGCATTCACATACACTTATACAAAAAAAAAAAAAACCCACTTACGAACGTTCCTACATTCACAGAAACGAATACACAAACTGACAGTCACATAAATACACTCACATATACTCGAATACACAACATAAATAGACAGTCTCTCTCTAATTTCTCCATTTCTCTTTCACACACACACACACACACACACACACACACACACACACACACACACACACACACACACACACACACACACCATGCAATTAGAAACATACCTTTTACCCAAGCAATTCCACACAGGCCGACCCTCAATTTACATGTTGGTAAATTTTCTACACTTGTCTTTGTTAATTTTGTTGTGTTATCTTTATTTATTTATCATTTTATTTTATTTTTTGCCAAACGAACATTTTTGTGTTTTTTTGTACTTTTTTGTTGTGTTTGTTTGTTTTTTTTTGTTTTGTTTTTATTTTTATTTTTTGTTTTTTATACCTTATCTAATATGTTGGCCAATTTTCAGTTTTCGATTTTTAACAAAATAAAAAAGACAAAAGAAAAAAAAAACGAAGATCGTGTTGTGACTGCCATTTTGAATTGTGTGCTGTTTTCGATTGCTTTTATTAAAAAAACTTAAGTTAATAAAATAAAACAAAATAAAAATGTAGATAAAAACTAAAAAAATAACAACCGAAAAGATAAACAACAACAACAAAAAGCAAAAACAATTCCTCCCCCCCTCCACCCCCCCCCAACAACATTTGAATCCAATTTCAACATTCCACAAAGCGATGACAGACGTTTTTAACCCTTTCAGAGGCAGACAAATTTTTAATCCTTATAACGCGGGCGAATTATTTTCTGTACATTAACAATGAAGTTGTCAACGAAAAATCAATCGGAAAATACCTTACATTGAGCTATCATTAAACGACAAAATGTCGCTCCGCTTGTGTACTTTTGACGACAAAAATGTTGCTCTACCAGCGAAAAGATTAACTTTTTCAAATTTTCATTGTCACAAGTTCATGGATACAAAAGACAATTTGCAAAATGTATTCGATTATACTTTGCATTTACTCGTTTAAAAGTCAATTTCAACTTTATTTTTAGAGCAAAACTTGGAGTTGATTGTATTTATATTATTGGTCAATTCATAAAGTTTTGTAAATCATCATCATCATCATCATCATCATCATCATCATCATCATCATCATCATCATCGAATGCTGACAGCACGAATTCCCTTGACTCTCCCGCTATCCGTCCCTATCGGCGATCGCTCTTGGTAAGTCCTCTAAACTGCATCTAATGTCCGCCTCGAGCTGACGAATGAAATTTTTGCAGGTTGGTCAATACTGGTGTGTTTATACGTTGGAAAGTATTGACAAGTTAATGATCATAAAGAAGGACGATATCTGCTATCTCGGATAAAGCGGGAATTCTTCAAAATTTAGTAAAAATGCAAGACAAATATGTAATGTTGATTGTTCTCAAATATACAGTATTCGTCAGTTTTGCGTGAATATGAATCTTTGACAGGACCTAGGCACAGGCGTGGGCAAGTTTCTCTGGCAATTGCCCATGCTACAGGTCTCTATGACACAAATGTTTTATTCAATCTCAATCAGGAGTTGCCAGAATGAGATTGATCAAAACGTCTGACTGCCATGGGGACGAGTTCTGGGTTTTGCCAGGTTGCCCTTTCATGTTTTCTTGGTCCTAGATCAGTTACCCTACCAAGGTGATCGAGTACTGTCTATCCTTTTTATTTACCCATTTCATGAAATAGAACAGATAGAGACATGCATCTCTAAAGGACATTAGTACACTGCGAAGCGTTAACAATTTCATCCAGGATTTGAGCTCGGATCGCTGAGTTTATTTTTTACAGTGATAACCACTGCGCCACCTAACCTCCAAGTGTGCTGATATATCGCGGAGGCCCCGGCTGAATTGCGTGATGAATCTGTTTCATGGCTTTATATCGTTTCCTGCTTGGTTGGATGGAGAACTTTTCTGTACTTCCTGCTTTATATTGTTTTTTTTCTAATCATGCACACCAACGATAAAAGTTTAATTTATAAATTAGCCAAAATAAGAGATTAATAACAACAACAACAACTAATAATAATAATAAAACAGAACAGTTATAACAATTTACAATAATAAACATGACGGGTAAAAGATTCGTTCTTTTTGAAGATTTTAGTTATCTAATTTTCTTCTTTGATTATTAAATCGAGAACTTTTCTTTTTTTCTTTAAGGAAGCATTTACAGCATCTCTTTGACATATGCAAAATTACCTGTTTGACTTTTTTTACATATCCATAAGAAATCCTTTATTTCCGTCTTTCTGGAACTGGAAATGAAGAACCAACTGGAACCTGATTCCTTAGAACATATCTCGCAGACTTTACCTTCCCATTGCAATGAAATATGATATTCACTTGTTGGAGAAATCATGGGAATTGATCAGTTTCTGGGTGACATATCACAATAAAATGCCACCTCCAGTCATGTATCCTTTCGGGTAGACATAGAAGGTTCCACTTAAAATCAATAACCACGTGTCATATTATGGGGGTCATGGATAAATGCTACAAGGCACTTCAACGAACTTACTGTCAGAATCTACATATATAGACAATTAAATTTGAGGCCGTTCTGACGAAACAATTTTCATCTGAAGAAATGGACACGGTCAGCTGAGTTCTAATATTTTCCAAGGGTGTTTGCTTTTCACTTTGTCCAAATGCCCTTGGAAAAGGCAAGGATATGTCTTATCTCCTCTCTCTCTATTTATAGGCAATATAATAGGGAAAATTGGGCTCTTTAGACAACCGGTTTCAGAGAAGGAAAACGCTTGAATTCAAACTAATAGTATTCCGTTTATAATTGACCTTGTATCAGGTCATGCCCTAGCGGAAGAATTTGAGTATAAACATCTAGGGGATTATATATATGTATATATACCCCTGGACAAAAATATAATACCACTCTTAAAAATGAAGAAAAATATATTGTTTATCATTTTTAAATTATGAAAATCCAATATATGAAAAATAAGGCATAAAGACAATTAAATTTGAAATATGAAAAAATTTCAATTCATTTTTTAATATGTATATTAGCATTTATGCTTAATTTTAAAATTTTGTTTTGACAACACTAATGAGCAGAACAATAGAATATAAAGGCAAACTTTTTACTATTTTGTAGATCTGCTGTTAGCTTTGATAATCTCAAAAATTTGGCTAGGCATACAATCAACTAGTTTTTGAAGTTGAATCACAAATATTTTCCCTATGCGTCTAACATTACGTTTTTAAGTTAAGAAATTGCTGAGTACTTTTGACCTTCTTCATAAACTTTTGCAAAAATCAATCCCCACAAATTTTCTTTAGACTGAGGTCTGGAGAGCACGCTGGGTGGTCAACAAGTTTTATTTTTTGTTCCAGCGAGTAATTCTTTATTATTGATGCATTGTGGATAGCAGAATTATCTTGCTGAAAAATCCATTCTTCTCCACATAAACGTCGCCCTTCTTGTGCGAGAGATAAATTATTTAGCATCTTCACATAATCTGCTGCTTTTTGTCGACCACAGACAAATTGTAGTTTAAATTTTCCTGAAGATGAGAAGCCCTCCCACCACATCATAGGAGATCCTCTTCCACTTTGCCTTGTTGAGTAATCCTCTTCTGGAAAATTTTTTGTGTGCCAGTACTTCTGAAAGTCATGTGGATTGTCTAAATTGAATTTCTCTTCATCCGAGAAAACAACTTTTCACCATTCTTGATCACTAATGGTTTGATATTGACGAGCATATTCCAGTCATTTCTTTTTGTGCTTCATAGTTAACCTTCGACGATTATTTTTTTTCTTAAGCTTAATTTCTTCTTTCTAATTGCAAAGAACATTCACTAGAATTTTCAATATTTTTGATGTTGAAGTTTTCTTTTTTACTTCAGGAACAATTCTTCTCGTGAATTGTCGTGATAATTTTTGTGGCCCGCCAGTCGATTTTCTTATTCCATACTTATTTGGACTTTTGAAGTAATTGCAGATAACGGTTTTACTGCATCCTAAGGCTTCAAAATTTCTCTCTGAGATTTTCCGATTCTTTTCAGAGCTGTAATCTCACCTTTCTCAAATTCAGATAACTTAGTTCCTTTAGCCATTTATGTTTTTAGTATTTTAAGTGTTACAGTTTTAATAACTTTTATATTACATCGACTATATAATAAATTTTTCAATAAAATTAAGTCTTTTTTTCTGTAGTTTTTATTGGTGGTCTTATATTTATGTCAAAAACAAATTTTAAAAACAAGCATAAATGCTAATATCCATATAAAAATGAGTTGAAATTTCTTTTTATTTTATATTTAAATGTCTCTTAACCTTATTTTTCATATATCTGATTTTCATAATCAAGAAATTGTAAACAATATCTTTTTCTTCATTTTTGAGGGTGGTTTTATATTTTTGTCCAAGGGTATATATATATATATATATATATATACAAATTATTAATGTTTTACAAACAAATGATTTGTTTCTAATCAGGCGACTTTGAGTATTAGAAACCAGGATATTATGCAAGATGAACCAAATTTTATAATAATTCTCATGACAAAGTATCCTTAAAATTGTTTTGTGTTTTCAAATATCAAATGTCTGTGAAGCCTTCTAAGTAGAATTTAATTCAAAATAAAAGAAATACTTTAAAAATCTTATTCAAAATTGAACAACGATCTGGAAAGGGCGATACCTCACTGGTATTTGAAAGAATTATCAAACTAGTATCTAAATATAAATTACCTCTCAATCAACTTAATCATCGAAATTTGAAGCAATAAAAATATATTTTGCGTTTGCTCAAATATTCATTAGTCACACTTTCTGCCGTCTTTATGAAGATTATCGAATGAATTTTAAACTGATTTTTAATCAACATAGCACGACCATAAGTCATGTCTTGTGATTCTGAATGCTAAATTTATGGAAAATATACTTAAAAATTAAATTGTCAAATGAAATAAAATTTTCTGTCTTTAAAAATTTGAATTCTCCATCATTTTGTTCAAAATCTTTTTTGTCTTCTGCAATCTTTGGCAATAAAACAGATTTTGTGTCTGTTCAGATACTTATGATTTATACACGTAATAGGGGGAATGCTTGTAATATTGTTAGAAAGACTATAATAAAGTACTAATTCACTGTATTGGGAAATGCTTATAAAAGCTATATGAGCACTAATACAGTCTATCGGGAAAATGCCTACAAAGTACTAATTTCTTCAATAGGGAAATGCCTATAATACACTTATAAAGGCCACAAAAAAGTTATAATACACTTTATAGGAATATGGTTATAAGAGCAATAGGAAAGTAATTGTTATAAATATTTCAACAAGCATAAACTTTGTCTTATCCCCTAAATTTGAAGAGGACATTAAAATTTTGGAATTCAAAATTAACGATCTAGTTTGGCAATACTTCAGAATCGCAACATGATTTTGACATTTAAAACTCTTTGAAAAAATTTTGAACAATTTTTTCAAAGGATAGAAAAATCTTTTTTTAAAAATTTAATTCAAGCAAAAATATTTTACGAAAATTTAATGTTCAAAACGATAAAATTTCGGTTCTCACAGAATGTTTCTGGTTTTTAACTCTAAAAAACAGGAGAGTAGAAGGAAATTGTTTATTTCTTCAGTTTTTTCTCATGTCAAGTACTATGTATATATACATATAATTACAATATATATATATATATATATATATATATATATATATATATATATATATATATATATAATTACAATATATATATATATATATATATATATATATATATATATATATATATATATATATATATATATATATCATATCCAGCAGTTGTGATCATTCATACAGTCAAATGAAGATCGCCACATACAACCTACCTTACCCACCCGACGTTGAAGGCTTTCTGCTCCCAGATTTATCTCTCACCTCCTCGTGACCCTTTTTGAACTTTTTGTGTCACTCAAAAATACGTTTACGCAACTTGGTACTATCTCCATACACTTACTGAAACATTTCAAGTGTGTGCGACAGAGTTTTCCCCAATCAGACCAAAAATTTCAGGTTTATTCGTTCTTCATTGCTCATAGCTGAACGAACTGAAAAAGTGTAAACTAAAGCATGTGAAAAAAATTGCTATTATTGCAGGAAGCTATGATTACAGTTATTTGCTACCAGAATATCATATTGAAGCTATGATTACAGTTATTTGCTACCAGAATATCATATTGAAGCTATGATTACAGTTATTTGCTACCAGAATATCATATTGAAGCTATGATTACAGTTATTTGCTACCAGAATATCATATTGAAGCTATGATTACAGTTATTTGCTACCAGAATATCATATTGAAGCTATGATTACAGTTATTTGCTACCAGAATATCATATTGATTGATAACACAATCCGTTTGTCCCTCTTTCGTCTACACATCACATCTAGTCCCGTTATTTTGCGGAATGACCTTGTATTTGTTACTTTAAAGAACTTTAGTAAGTTTTAATGTCTTTTAAAAATTGCTTTGTTCTTTCCGAAAGTATTTTATCAAGAGATTCAAAAGTGAAGGTAGACAATTTTAATTGATCTTTCGACAAGGCCGTGGAAGGCCACACTTGATGATTAAGAAGGTCATACACGGCTTTAAGATAACAGGTTCTTCACCTCTAGTCACGTGTCCAAGTTGAAACTTGACAAGGAATAATTTATCAGTCTGCTCAGCACTTAGTAACCACTTAGTAACAGTAGATACTGTAAGTAGACAGACTAACTAAAGGAAATTGTAAGAAATACTCAACTTATCAAATGACTCGTGTATTGGTCGATATGTTTTTCATCGTAATCCCCCCTCTAAAAAATCATGCAGATACAAAATTATATTTTATGGCATAAAGATTCTGTGCCTTTTAAAGATTAGATAATGGATGTAACGGACAATAAATTGGTGGGAAAAAAAGAAAGAGTTGTTGAGAGAAATAAAACAAAAACGTTTACAAAACTGTTTGGATGTCAAGTAAATGTCTACATGTTTAACTATTGTTGCTTTTGTTCTATTTGTTGCTTTAAATGTCTTCATTGTACACAACATTATTTGTATTTTTCTTAACGTGTTTTCTTATCTGTGTGTAGCTTGTTGAATGCCTGACATAATCTTATATATTCGATCTCGAACAAAGGTCAATACCAGAAAAAGAATAATTCATCTTTTGTGAAGGTCGACTTCATTTGGTCAACATTACACAGGGGGAAATCACAAAGAAAATATTCCATCTATTTCTTTGCTTTGTAAAGCACAAAATATGTCATGTGATGTATTTATTTTTCCTTTACCATCGCTGATAAAAGCCAATGTCTCATCGGACAGCTGAAGTATGGATGGACAAAAAGGAAAAACAGTTTATACTATATTTTCATCCTTCTTAACTATGATTGTTTACTTAATGAATAACTAAAATAAAGGAGATAAAAAGGACAAAACTTGATATTACCCACAATGGCAAAAGCAAATACTAAACTTTAAAATAAAACAAAACTGTATAAAGTGATACGTACTGGTATCGTATAAACACACAACTTAGGATTTTTCTTAATAAAATTTTATAATATACCTTGTATTCTATTGATATATTATGACTTAATTGACAACTTGTTGCATTCAGGCAGAAAGTCTGTCCTGTCAACAGAACCCAATATTCGCTGGGTTCATTCGGTCTCAGAGTAAACAATAATATCACGTTCATGTCAAATAAAGAGATATTTTCATTAAGCATGTAAATACAGAAACTGTTTAAGTAGTTTTATGGCAAGTGTCATTTCAGTCATGGAAAGATAATCTTGTCTTGAGAACTCTGACAACGTAAAAAAAGAACGTCATATGGTCAATTAGCCCAACGTAAGTTGGCAATATTTAACAGCTGAAAGCAGTGCACAGATTTTCTTTACTAAAATCCCCCATAAATAAATACATCCCTACCGATTTTTAGAAATAAAAAAGTTGGATGTAGATGTGAACCATTTCCACATACAATGCTCAACAGTGCACTATTCTACTTCTGTTATCATTGGTTATATATAAACAACACTTGCTAACAGGTCTGTTATGGCTTTGCATATGATTGTTTCAAACAACTGAATTTTCCCTACAATACATTGATTTTTCATTGTTCTTTCTATTCATTTATTTATTTTTTTGCATTCACTTTTTGGTCGGTATCCACACAAGTTTAATATTTCGGGAATCATAAATGATATTTACTAAGTACAACTTGATACTGTGAAAAACAAATAAGAATATTTTACTGCACTAATCTTTCAAATGGGGAAAACCTATTTATAATTTTGGCGTTAATTTCATCCTAAATCTCGACAATTGGGAATACGTAAGCAGATTCTGTATATTGCATTCAATCTATCTATCTATCTATCTATCTATCTGCATACGAGTAGGATGTAATGCAAGGTCAATTATTCTAAGTAGAGTTAAACAGGTTGGAGTTCAGAGTTTTCCACTTCCTTGTCAGGTTGCTATACCAAAGTTAAAGAGCTTAGTCTACCCTACTAGTAACTCATAGCTGGAAAGAGAATAGTTGAATTTATACTTTTCCCAAAGGTATTAGTGTTATATGAAATGCAAACAGCCTTATCCAGAATTTGAACTCTGGTCGCCGTATCCAATTTTCAACGACGGTATTCATTACACTAGGAGTCTCTCTCTCTTTCTCTCTCTCTCTCTCTCTCTCTCTGTACAGTAATAATGTGTGCATATAGGCTTATATCTCTATGAGTGTATTCGTTGCTTAATCATTACTTGTTATAATTGAGGAAATCATTACTCTGGTATACTCTCATGTTCATTTAAATATTCTACTCTAATATATATCATCATCATCATCATCATCATCATCATGTCGTGCCGCCAGCACGGATATCCCTGACCCTCTCTCGCCACTTCTACCTATCGTTCATCGCCTCTGGCTGGTCTTCAGGGCTACATCCCGTATCCTCACAGAGCTGCTGTATGTATGTATGTTCGGGCTGGTCGTCCTGCTTTTGATCGGCCATATGTGGGGGTCCATAGGAGTACATCACTTATGAGCTCGTCCATGCTTCTCCAGCAGTGTCCTGCGTGTCTGGTTCGTTTAACTTGGATAGTTTTCGTGATGGGAGGTAGGTGGCCGTATAGTTGGCGTTTTGTGGGGTGTTGCCTCCAGGACTTGATCTATCTATCTATCTATCTATCTATCTATCTATCTATCTATCTAAGTATAATTATCGTTTGTTTAAAAACTAAAAGCAACAATTAAAAAAAAGACGGCAGTTAACAGTAATAAATGAAATTGTGCTCAATAAAAATGTATGGTAAAACCAATAGAATATTATGAAAACGAACAACTCATCAGTTTAAGTTTTACAATCTCTTAAGTGTGAGTTGGGTAATTTCTTTCTTTCAATATATATATATATATATATATATATATATATATATATATCAGTAGAAAATTTCGAGGCAAGCTTATCATGCCTCGTAAAAAGAAATATGTTTAATCCTTACACATCTATTATTACTGATTATTACGATTAAAAAATGTCACTGCAATAGACGGAATGAAAAATAACTTGAAACCGATTTACAATGCAACAGAATCTTAGCGGAGGCTTCCTATGGAGTAATATTTAATGAATTCGGTTGGGAGTATGATCCTCACTGGGTGTAACATACTTCTTGTACCAAACTAAACTTTGCAAATACTTCTTGCATGATCAACATGAAAATTCACTTTGCGTCAATCAACCCAAATAGATTCTTTTAATTCAATAGACGCGTTTATATGAAGGGTTTGTAGTTTAACATCAACACCTGGTCAATGAAAAATAAATATTTGTGAATTATAGTTATTTATTAGACAGGTACGAACATGAGCCAACTAAACTATCCGATCCTCTTCTTAAAATAAATTTTCCTCCTGTCGATGTGGCTAATAACATGTTGAATGTACCCCCAATAAAAAAGGGTGTCCTTGTTATCACACTGCATCTGGTGGTAAGGCTCCGATTCTGTAGCTCTAAAGAATGTAGAGTATCCTTTTATTGCTATTACTCCCAGGTACACCCTGACCAGAGTCGTAGTACCTGTTAGGGTCTCATTTATGGGTCAAATAGAACTGTTAGCGAATTATTTGTACTGGGAAAACTTAATATCATATAACCAAGTCCAAAAACTCTTAAGGAACTACGCAAAAATGTATATATAAACGTATGCAATTCCCTGGCCTTAAGATATAAAATAATCCCAAAAGAGTTGATATGCCATGAAATTCATAATTTAACACAAAATCAAAATCAATCAAATTGAATAACAATGGAAAAAAATAAAAGAATTATTAATTACTCCGGAAATCATACGGATCTAGAATTTATGGATAATTTAAAATCTATTTGCGTCTTAACCTTTAACTTTACACTTAAATTTTTTAAACAACAGGTAAAAATATTTACGCATCAATATATATCACGTTACTTCTAAGTAATGTTTGAAATAAGATAATAATAGATTGAATTGTATTTTCGTTGTTCTAAAATACATTGATAACAACAATACATGCTACTACGAAGTTAAGCAACGATGAACCTTTTCAGATCTATAAAATATGCAATATATATGAATTTTGAAAAGGCAATGGCTCTACAGAATCAACCAGAAATACTTATATATGGATAGATTTAAAAAAAAAAGATTGACGAAGATAGCTTGAAAAACTGAGAAAAGGTTAACTTCAGCTCAAGAGATGTGTTACGACAGGTCGTCTTGTACCAAACGATCACTTGCTTTTGTCGTTACAGTTGAAGAATTAACTCTAAAAACTGAATAGTTCACTGTCATTCACGACAATTCGGAAGAGTGCCCAAATTTAGAAAATGAGTTCTCAATGATTACAAGTCAAATATTTATATCTTGTAATGTAGTCATCGACAACAGCTATGTCAGTGATGGCTAATCATAGGGTGGGGAAAAACACTATCTCATCAGAAGCGTTGAAATCTCTGTTGCTTTATTCTCTCCGTTCAGTCTGTGAGACCATGGACGCCGGTGTCAATGGCTAATTGACACAACGTGTGGATTGCCCAGTCGGCTGGGACTGTAGAATATACCGACTGCACTTCTGCAGAGGAGTAAGACGCCCCCCACAACGAGTGTCCTGGATATGACACTAAACAATCTAATGGTGAGGTTCCAGTGATGCTGGAGCTTTGGGGAATGCTAATTACCCCTTCATTGCCATTGTTCCCAGGTTCGCTCTGGCCCAGAATGGTAGTACCTGATAGGGCCCTATCTATGGGTTAAATAGAACTAAACTGCATACTTATGCTAAACTGAATTGTTTGAAATGGAATCGTTTTTGATATTGAAACTGTACTAATGCTAATCTGAATTGTTTAATATAGAATTATTTTGAGATTTAACTGTGTGTAAACAAAATCTATATTTGTAGTAAACTGAATTGGCTGAATCAGAACTGTTGGCCTAAAGTGAATAGATTGAAATAGAAATGTTTTTGGCAATTAAACTGTGTACTCATGCTAAACTGAATTGTTTAAAATTGAACTAAATATTTGCATAAAAATGGATTTAGCGTTGAATAACCTACAAAGGTTGATATGCCATAAAACCCAACCAACTAACCAACCAACAACATGTGGAGTAGTTTCTTCATTCATGTTGGAACTGGCTCTTGCCGTATCTTTGAAAGGACCACTTATTCTTCGTACACACAAACTCTTGTCTCCTCGTACCCCAATCACCAAAAGAGGAGACATATCAAGAAATCTGTCGTCTCATATTGGAGTTCACAGAACACTTAAACACCGATTCCGCTTCGAGATTAGGTGACATCATGCGGCAAAAACTGATCCTGGGTGCTAGATAAAGGATATCTTGTTACATTTAGGTCCCTGGACAAGAAGTTCAACTTTGACAATTCATTTTTCACTCAGCAGTTGGCTTTTTTGATGGCTTGTAGATTTGCATCCGGTACTACTTGCTTCGAATCTTACAATTTCTCTTCACTCAAGTAAAAGTGATTCTCCAATTTTCTTATCGGTTTGTGATTGCAGATAAAAATTGATATTTTATAAGAGTAAAAAGCAGCTCAAAGTGAACGAGTTAATGTTTCACCCAAATTGGATCTACATTCAAGGAAAAAATTTCTATTTGGCGGGAATTCGTTGCTGTGGTGTACTTTATGTTGTGATCAATCAATATTATAATTACGGCAGATATCTATTGTTAGAAGGGCTTTTTAAGACTATTTTGACGGAAAAGAGATCTGGTTTGATGAATCCCTAACACGCGGTGTTCCATCATATTAATACATAACTCTTTGCAGCAAAAATCAAATATGGATGCATTGAAAATAACGCTTTGGAAAATGTTCCATATTAGGGTTATTCTTTAGAGCTTGTTTCATCTAACTACCAACAATTATGAAATTTTCAGTATTATGTGATGAACTTGTTTTTAAAACAACTTGAAGTATCTGGGAATTAGTATGAAATGAAACACAAAGTAGAAACTACCCTCTCCATATTCTTTCCTTCTTTTTTCAAACCAACAATCCACATTTTTATTGCAGTAATTCTAATTTGTCCTTTATAATATACAACAGTCACACGATGTCTTATCGTAAACATTTGAAACCATAAACTTTTAAGAATTCGAAAATTTTTCGCATATCGTGACGCTAGTCAATTTATTGTACATGGAGTAGACAATTCAGTTATTACACATAGATGAATTTGCTGTTGTTATATACATTTTTTATATTCAATTTTTGATTTTTTTTTTTTACAGTATTCAAAGTCGTAAAGTTATCAAAAACATTTTAAAAACATAAATCACCAAGACACAACGGGCTTCGTTCAATCAAAGCGGGTAGAGTAAAGCCAGAAGTAAATTTCGAGGTGGGATTTGCATAGATGTCAGGATTAGTTTTGGTGCCAAACACGAATTTTGGTTGCAGACGACGTATATAGGAAAATGTTCAATTCTTGATTTTTCTGATTTTAAGAATATATCATAAGAGATTTTGTATCTACATATATATATATATATATGTATGTGTGTGTGTGTGTGTGTGAATCCGTAATTCTTTCTTTTTCTTTAACCTTTTCTTTTTACAGCTTCTTTAAAGAGAAAATATCACAAATATGTACAAAGTATCCAGCAGCACAATATCGATGAACAACAGAGACGTGAAACGCATGAGTTGTTGTGTACATTGAATTATGAGAGAAAGTTTTGATTTTCAGGGCTTTTGGGTTTTTCAGAATTTTTCTTGATTTTGTGCATCTACATCGACTGCAATAAGAAATATCTTGTTTGTTGATTTTCCTCAAATATCTGGTTATTTCTGGCATAGATCAACAAATTTTAAAATTATTCCTTTTTTCTTATTTTTCGATATCTTTATCAACTTTATGGTTTAAATCTGAATAAGGTAAAATACTTTTTTCTTTCAGTGTTCGATTTCTTTGTCGATTACGTAAGTGGAGAAAATATCAACAAATTGCATTATAGATACTATATACTAGTGGTCTTGTGCCGTACTAAAGTGAGGGTTACGGATTGATGGCCTAGTAAGTTTAGTAAGTATGAATTTACCCAACCCCACCGACACGGGTACTGGGAGACACAAGGTCAATTGTTAAAGCGGAGTTAGACTGGTTTGAATTTAAAGTTTTCTATCTCTAAGACTGGTTACTTAACAAAGGCTAAAGGATTATTCAATTGGAAAGGTATAGATGGATTCACGTCTTTGACAAGGACATCAGCACGAAATAAAGCACAAACCGTTGAGTAAGTATTCAGCATTATGGTGACACTTAAAACAGTGGACTTGTATTAAGTCGACTTCAATAAACATCAATATACTGCGTTCTGAGGACCCCGGATTGGTGGCCTGGTGCCATACTAAGGTAAGTTTTGTAAATGACAGTGTATTTTATTCTGGTTAATTGTAGCCTTGTACTGAATTTGTTTATTGTAAATATCAATGTATTACATACAGACATCTTTTGCATTCAAGACGATGGAAAAACGAAGATCAATCATTAGTTTTTATTGCAAGAGATGAATTATATATATATATATATATATATATATATATATATATATATATATATATATATATATATATGTGTGTGTGTGTGTGTGTGTGTGTGTGTGTAACATCTGGTTTAAAGTCATGGTAATCATTCGATGGCTATTTTTTTTCTTAATCAATTGATATCACTCTGATAAATCAGTAGCAGTAGTTTTCTGACTAAACTATTTGATCCTGGCCGTTGGACATGGACTACACCAGTTTTCAATAATCAGAAAAGACATATATCACCTCTCAGGAACTACCAAAAAAAAATAGCTGAGACAGTCACAGAGAGCGTGCTATCACCATGACTTGATATATATATATATATATATATATATATATATATATATATATATAACTGTATTTTGTTAAGATGTTTCGAATTAAAAAGTAAAAGTATCGAGCGATCCAAACAAAAATCAATAGTTCACTGATTAATCGTATTTCATAATTGATTCATGATTTTTTGTCCTCATCTTGGTAGTTTTTGTGTTGTTTCTTCTTTCACTACATTTCGGCCAAATTTCACCTCTGGCCTTCTTCAGGTGATTTTACCGCGACATTGGATAGGAATGCTGAGTCTTGTAACCGTATCCCCAGTGATTCATGATTATTTTGAACCGAATTAAAAATTAAGATTGTGAATTGACTTGTAACATTAAATTAATACAAATATATCGATGATTTTTTCATTAGACTATAAGTCCATTTAACGCCAGACGCAAAAAAAGGAATTCCTAAGTTTTTCGTCTAATGATCATAAATCGCCAGGTTAGTGATGCTAAAGATTCAGACAGGTTAATCTGTAAAGTGATTCCTTTGAATAAAAAGATGAAAATTCTTGATTCTGAAAATGTTGAAATTGGTTTGGTTTCTTTGATTAATGGCATATCAACGTTTGTTGAAGTTGCTAAGATCTATGATAAGAATGAATGTTCTATACTTCCCATATCTTTTAACTGTATTTTATAAGTATTTTGTTTTCAGTTAGTCATTATCAATAATTCGTAAGTTACACTTATAATGATACGAAATCCCAAAGGTAAGTGAGGCTGATGATTCAGAAATGCTAAACCGAAATGTGATTTCGTTCAATGAAGAAATAAACATTCTCGACTTAGTATGGAAAAAGTCACTCGCTGGAATCTTGAAAAAGGAGAGACAACTGTAAATGCACTTTTGTACTGTCGGCGGTTTGAGGTTCTTGTAACATATTCCTGAACGAAAAGTGAAAAGAGAAGTGGTGAAATATTATCCTTAATTTATTGCTAGTTATCTTTTCATCTTATTTCTATTGCATTTTATTTTTTCATTTTTTTCATCTTATTTCTATTGCATTTTATCATTAGCCTCCCCTCCCCAGATTCTATAAAAAATTAAGTAAGCTGAAAATAAAGGATTAGCATCTGGCAAGGTACGTACTCTTTTTTTTAGCTCACTCACTTGGTAAAGCAAATTGTTCAATAATGAATATAGAACAGTAGTCCCTAACTTGGCTTTGAACGAACCCAAAGGCTTATTTCAGGGTTCGTGAAAAAAAAAAGAAAAAAGAAAGGATTTCTCAAAAGAGTTTCACTGATAAGCTTAATCAAATTGTTTATATTACATGAAATATTTCAATTTTGAAAACATTTAATTTTGTGAATAATGTCAAACCATCTCTCGTCACAGAACAATTAATAAAACAACTTTAAAAGTAGCCTCAGGCGCCATGTTAGGTGCAATAGTTAACAAGCTAAGCAAGGAAACTGTTATTAGTGAGTTCGATTTTCACTGGGTGTCTCATACTTTTGGCCTTGTGCCAAACTCAGCTTAATAAATGCCATCTGCAAAAACAAAGTTACTTGAATGATAGAAGATTCTTCATGAGATTCTAAAGGACTCAAATTTAATCTGTTTTTCTTTTATGAAATAGTCCCTGTTAGTGTTGTTTAGAGTATATCAACTGCATCTTTTGCAGAGAGAAAAGACTCATCAAAAAGAAGTGTCAGTATCTAGTAGTGAGGCTCCTGTTTTAAAGTTCAGGTAAATATCGACTCATCCCTTTATTACTCCCAGTTCCGTTCTGACCCTGACTGGTTGTATCTGTTAGAATCCCATCTATAAGTAAATAGATGTTTGAAAATTATTTGTATTAGATTGGAATACTTGATTCCATATAACTGGAAGCAAATTATTAGTATCAAGAATAGTTATTTGAAACTATAATTGTTTACTACGGATTATTATTATTATTAGTTACTTGAAGCCATATAAGTAGTTGGGTTATAGAGCAAAGAAAGACAACAAGACTAATATATAAAGCTTTAATCTGCTTCTTTTCTTTTCATTTTACAACTCAAAATGTACGGAAGGGTAAAGGGAGAGAGGGTCGAAGACAGAGGCCGAATCTTCAGTGTGAAACCTCTTCTGCTTTTGATCAAAATCTTCCTGGTCATATAATATCCCGGACGCCCACGCAAATACGCATGGTCACACCTAAAGCATGGCACCTATAAGTTGCACGTGTACACGTTTCCTTCTAGCATGCCACCCACGCAATTTATGTTACATTTCCGCCGAGAACTCGTGCCTCCTGTTTACTTTAGGTACCAGGTGCATTTCATATTATGTTTGTCCCCAGTCTCCGATTTCCGCAGCTGTCAAAGGGGGTCTTCAAGTCAATACTTGCAAATTATTGGTGTTTGGTAGGAATACTTGAAATCATTAACTATGTGAATACAAATAAATATCATCATTAGATAGGAATAATTACGTTAAAACATATAATTGTTCATGAATTATTAGTATTAGATAGGAATACTTGATATCATATAACTGTCAACACAAACTGTAATTATTATGTTCCAATAAAAAAGTATGATTTCAAAAAATGATTGCAATTAAACTTTGAAAATATATAAAATTCTATGATTGAGATCAAACATTTATATATGAATCAAATTTCGGCAGTAGATAATTTATAAGAAGTTGATATGCCGTTAAACAAACAAATCAAACCAAAAATAGCAAAGATTATGTGGTGACAGATGGAAAAGTTAATCACACAATAAGCGAATGCAAGAAACTGATACAAAAGGAGTACAAAACTAGGCATGGCTGGGTGGGATCGACTAGAAATTATGCAAGTGATTCGAATTTGACCATTTTGAAAGATGGTTTACGCATGAATCAGAATCTGTCCTCGAAAATGAGACGCATAAAATTCTCTGAGATTTTGAGATACAAACGAATCACCCAAACCAAAAAGATCAAACAACGTGTTAATTAACAACAAGAAAAGAACTAGTCTTCTTGTAGAGTTTGCCGTTCTAGCAGTCCAAAGAGTGAGAATAAAAGAAAGCGAAAAACTGAGTAAATAATTGGATCTTGCCAGAGAGTTTAAAGAGTTGTGGAATATGAAAGTAAACTATCCTTAGAACTGGAAAACAGACTGGTTGAATACGAGATCAGAGGAAGAATCGAGACTATCCAGACTTTGGCACCATTTAAATCAGTTAAGATACATAAAAGAGTCCGGGAGATCTGTCACACAGACTCCAGTGTAAAATCACTAATAAAAACTCCCAAGGAATACAAAAAACCTAAAGATCGAACCTTTTGTTTTCAAGAAGAAAACTTATCAGCTACCGAACTTCCAACAGCCCACATAGGGAAAACGAATGAAAATGAAAAACTTGGAAATACCAAAACCAAACAAGAGAGCTGAAAAAGATAAAGGGTATAAAAACGACAGTGATAGCAATAATAATAGGAAATATTTGAACAATTACAAAGAACATTAAAGAAATTGGAGGAACTGGGGATCCGGGGAAGGATTTCGACCATTTAGAAATCGGTACTGTTGAGATTGGGTAGAATTCTGAGAAGGTTTCTGGAGAAATGAGGAGACTTTCTGTTATTTGGATTCCAGTGAAAGCCACCAGCTAGTACTGGTGTGAAAACTAACAAATAGCAAACAAAAATAAAAACTGTCAATAGCTACAGCAATAGAGCTATTTACAGTATCGGGCAAAAGCAATATTCTATGGGAGAGTGTTCTCGTGGTGTAATGGTTAAAGCAATGGACTGCGGAATCGTAGTAAGCGAGTTCGTGCAATTACGTTCACTTTTGGGCAAATACCCTTGGGAAAGGTATGAACCCCTTTATCCTCCCAGCTATGAGTTAAATAGTACCTCCACTGTTCTTCTATGAGAATAGCTTTGGCATTAAATAACCTACAAAGGTTGATATGCCATTAAACAAAGAAACCAACCAATATTCTATTATATAATATTAGTAACTTTCCGATTGCTTTACCCCCGCTTTGCATATTGTCATAAATAGAGGCAATGCACCACAAAATGCATTTGTATTTCGTGTGCTAGTAAACGTGTTAATAGTTTTCAGACATTAAATAATCATTGTAAATTGATGAATAATGAAAATGCTTCATCTAAGAAATGAAGATATAGTAAATTAAGTTCATTTAAATGATTCGAACTGCGGTAAACTATTTCAGTTTTTCGCAGTTTGAATCTTTTGTTTATTCTAGATTATTTAGTTTAATTTGATTGTTGAAGAAAAATTCAACTTTGAATATAGAAGTTAAAGAGTGCAATTGAAATACACAAAGAAAATCAGAAAAATATTATCTGAAACTTCACCTAACAGACTGGATTTTCTGTTAGTATCACCGAACTACTTTTTTGCAATGACTTAATAAACGTTGTTATGAAACTAATGATGATGGCCTCTTAGTTGCCATAATTTGTACTACTTATGAAGACATAAAATGGTATACTAGTGAATAGGAAAATCAGAGAAAAATGTAACGGAAAGGTAATAATTTTTTTTCTGGTGAGGGAATTTTTAGCTAGATATCTACTTTGCATGGTTAAATAAAATGACTAAGATTTAGTTTAGCTGAAGGACACAAAGTAAGAATCTTGTTTTGTATTATACTCACATTGTAAATCGAATCACTCATCGAAATCTTTCTTTTAGTTTTGAAATTTTGAGAAATCAAAAATCTTTGTAGCATCATTGATAATTAGAGATAATTTGGTTGGTATATTTCCAACCGTCCTTGAATTGTGAAAGAAGAACAAAAAAAAAAAAAAAAAAAAAAAGGAAAAAAGAAGACAATTGATAAAGTAAAATAACCTGAACTCACTGGGTTTCCGATGTAATTACTGTTCATGATGTTATTGATGATTCTAATTGGGAACGAGCGAAAAGTTCTAACAAGCTTTTCATAATTCTATATGTTCCATCAAAAAACGACGTTCTCCCCAAATACAGAATCCACAAAATTTGATCAGTTAGAATTGTAAAGGGATTTATTTTCCAACCATAAACATTTTTAAGTGTATTACTTAAACTAAAATCTCATTATGATGTTTCATTTTTGCTTGATTTCTGATATGTATATATATATATATATATATATATATATATATATATATATATATATATATATAAAATGCTGAATGAATGAAACATTATAAAAACATTTTTTCTCAAATCAAGAAAGAGCTCAAATACTGACCTATTGAGCGAAATAAAACCAAAAATGAATGAATTATTTTTTCATCTCCACATGTGAACTTCATCTAAAAAAGTCTTTAATGCACTTGAAAAAATCTTCAGATGAAATATACCAATAAAACGGACGAAGAGGGGGAAATAAATGCTGAATGATAAAAAATTGGTTGGATGTTGTAAGAGTGGAAGTAGGAAAGAAAAGGTGGAAATATATATATATAGCGCAAAATGTAAACAAAGGAAAGCTAATATAAAATGCGTTATAATTCATGAGGAGACGTAGGTTGCCTAAAAGGTTGAGTGATAAGATGATAACTCAAGCGTAAATTTAAGCACGTTTCGATCCCAGCTTGAAGCGTCCTGCTTGTCTAGCCACACTGAAATGTTATGCAACGAAAAGGTCTGTCTGTTGATGACTATATATCTATATATTTATTGTATCGTCAAAAGAAGGGGAAAGGTTTATCTAAATTACCACGTAAAAACACATTTTTATTTCTGTTTCTAAATGCTTCCACTCCAACGGCCTTAGATGTAAGTACTGTATAATATTTTTCAACGTTTTCTTTAAGATATTTCAGATTATTTCCTTTTATAGGCCATGTCATCTTTACTATATATATATAAGTTTAAAAAACAAGAAAATTAGAAATAGTTTTCCATTTTCATAAATTTATTTCGCTTATTAAAAATCGCCAGATGGAATTCAAATGACAGGCTTTAATCAGCAAAGTAAATTTATTATGGAAATGGAATACTCTTTCTAATTTTCTTGTTTTTCAGACAATATATATATATATATATATATATATATATATATTGCTCTGCAGGTATATTTTGTATTAACTAGTCGTGCATTGAGCACTAAGTCTTTGGATATTCACAGTTCTTATTTTCTTTACACACACACACACACACACACACACACACACACACACACACACACACACACATATATATATATATATATATTTCATATGCTTTAAAAGTATTGAGAACTGGACCTTTTTAACTTTTTTTGATTTAGAAACTAAATGAAATCATGCACAGATGGGAAAGGATTTTTATGTATAGAATTCGAAAAGCTTTTTTTTCCTGCTATGACGAGTTAAAGAACCACCTCCTCAGCTAGCTAGGCGTGCGCATGTACGTGTTGACAGTACTTGTGACTATTCCTTTTTTAGACACTCCAAAACAACTAACCGACTTACACCGGCGAAAATACCTTCTCCATGATTATCGCCTGTGAAGGTTGACAACTACCCACGACCATGTTAATAGACACCTGTCACTCTCTAATTATCCGAGCCACGATACTCCTCTAGTCACCAATGTCAGTTGCTGGGAAGGTGGGCTTTGTCTCCTTTCAAATTTGATTCCTTGACTGGTACAGAGGGGACAGGTTTCATTTCAGACAATTGAACGTCTATAGTTTCTGTAGTTATATTCCAAGTATTGTCAGTGCACTTGTGTATTTGTAGAATCTGAGATAAGCAGATATATACACGCGCGTGCGTGTCTGTATATATATATATATATATATATATATATATATATATATATATATATATAAGCTGAAGATCTAAGTCTAAAAGCTTTTTTTCATTGCAGCGTTTCAACCACTATACACTGTTTTTTTAAAAGTATTTTTTAATAATATTTTTGAAAGCATTTTTATCGTTAATAGTTGAAAAAAACTGACTGCCACATTGGAATTTTTATAGGTAGAATTTTTTATTTAATAAGTGACCAAAAGAAAATATTACTACTAAATCCATCGATTCGACAAAAACACTTGTTATTAAGCAATTTTGGACTGTTAAGAGTGTTGTTTTCAAACTTGTATCTTCATCTTGATTTTTTTTATTGCACTATACTCTCTGGCTTTCTACAGCGGTCTACTGTATTTTCTAAACTTAACCCCCCCCAAACAAACGATTAAACAGAATTCTTTATCTTAACCAGTGAGAAGTATCAACTTTGACTTTTTTACCATGTCCAGTATCCTTGCCTCGGAATTTTAGACTGCGACACCTTTTACCTTTTACTCTGTGCTAATTCTGTCTGATTTTGTTTATCAACTGATAAACAGATATTCTATTCAAGAATTTATATTGTTCAGATTATTTCTTTTTCTTACGGCTAGGGTGTTAAATCTTTGCCATTATCATTTTTCTTCTTGTGATATCGTCCTGTCTGTTGCACTATAGAATACACCGACTGCACCCCTGCAGAGAGATAAAATCCCTCTCAACAAACCAACAAGTGTCCCAGCTATGAAACTAAACTGCTTCCGATGGTGAGGCTCCAGTCCTGAAGCTTTGATGGATGTGGGGTATCCCCTCATTGCCATTACTCCCAGGTCCACTTGATCCTATAATGGGTGTACCTGTTAGGGTCCTACACATGGTTTGAATAGAAAATTTCTATCATTTACTCTAACTGAAACCATTTAACTGCGAGTAAATAAGTGACAATTATTAAATAGAATTATTAGCATTCGATAGCAATATTTCAAATCAATTAACTGAGATAAAAAATGATCAATATCATTAACTGAGTGCAAACAAATAATTAATATTAAATTAGATAGGAATACTTGATTAACAGAATTCCTAATGTTAGTTTGCAAAACTTGAAACCAATCAGAATTATCAGTGTTTGTAATACTTGAAACCATTTAACTGTATGCAAACAGATGATTAATATTAAAGTGAATTATTAGTATTAAATAACAATTATTGAAACCATTTAATGGATTGAATTATTATTGTTAAACACCAATAATTAAAACCGTTTAGAATCATTAGTGCTGGTAATACTTAAAACTAATTGTGTGCAAACGAAAGATCAATATCAAACAGAATTTGAATTTTAGATGACAATTCTAGAAAAAAATTATCTGGGCGCAAAAAAATTTAAAAGTAATGTTACCCACAAATTATTCGCTTACAAATCGCGTATATATATATATATATATATATATATATATATATATATATATATATATATATATATATATATATATATATATATATATATATATATAAATAAAGTATTTAAAAGTAATGTTACCCACAAAGTATTCGCTTTTAAACCAGCAAGACCTCATGTTTTTGCGCCCAGATAAATGGTTTCAAGAATTGCCATCAAACGTTAAAAATTCTATTTGATATTGATCATTCGTTTGCACACGGTTAGATAATTATATATATTCGATTGCACACAGTTATATATATATATATATATATATATATATATATATATATATATATATATATATATATACCAGTCAATTTTTTTTTATTTCTTATCCTAAAAGTGCTATTTGTAATGAAACAAGTTAATGTTTTTATTTGTTATTCTAAATACAAGTCTTCCTCAGTAACTTTCATCTTAGTATAACCAGATATTTTTTTGAAAAATTAATTTAAAGGCGTTTTTCGTCTTTAGTACAGAGTATGAAGTACACTAGATTATATTGTTAGGAGACATCAGGAAACGGGACAAAACAAGAGTAAAAGTCGGGCTAGTGGACCAAAAACAATAACAAGAGCTGACGACAATTTCTTCAGAGTCACCAGCTTATGTAACAAAAGGCTAATTGTTCTAAACATCACTGCACAACTGAACCAAAATCGAGAAAAAAATGTTTCAACATCCACTGTGAGGAAAAGACTGTGAAGTTAATCAAAATGACTGAATTGTTGTCAAGAAACCATTTTTGAGAAAGCAAAACAATGTCAAAATGCCCCAAGGGACTAAAGCCACAAAAAGACTGGACAATTGAGCCGTGGAATAAAGTTCTTTGGACTGACGAATCAGAGTTTGAAATCTTTGGGTCAAATAGGAAGGTCTATGTGCGGCGAAGAATTGGTGAAAGCGCTGCACCCCCCTGTATCACACCAATCGTAAAGCATAAAGGAAGCTCTATTATCATATCATATTTACCCAGCATATGACACAAGGTCAATTTTTAAGCGGAGTTTAACAGGTTTGAATTCAGAGTTTTCCTTCTCCTAGAGTAGTTGCCTAACCAAGGCTGAAGAACCTAGTCTGCCCTACTATTTACCCATAGCTGGAGGGAGAATAATTGGATTCATACTTTTCCCAAGGGTATTAGTGCAATGTGAAATGCAATCAGTCTCGTCCAGGATTTGAACTCGTGTCACCGTGTCCATTTCCTGTGACTATAACCATTACACCACGGGCACCTCCATTATAGTGTGTGTGTGTGTGTGTGTGTTGGGGGGGGGGCTTTTGTCGATTGCAAAGTCGGGGATTTGCATCCGGTGACGAGCAAATGAAAACAGACCAGCTATCACAACGTACTGCAGGACCACGCGCTCTCATCTGGAAAGCGGCTTATGAGTCGTCAAGGATTTGTACTCATGCAAGATAAGGAACCAAAGCATATCAACAAAATCTGCCAGAGGTACATTAAAGGCAAAGAGGAACAGCATCTCTTTCTATTGATGTCTTAGCTGGCGCAATCAGTGGTTTTAAATCCCACTGAACTGGTGTAGGATGAAAAATCCTTGCTAAACAACCCACAAGTGCGGTTAACTTCTGGCATCTCTTGCAGGAAAGCTGAGCAGAACTATCTTCAATCTATCTCCTGTCTTTGGTGGAAAGAACGCAGAGAATCTGTGAGGCTGTGATAGCAGCCAAACGAGTTCATTTTGATGAATCAAAAGTTTAAGAATTTTTTTGTGTTTTTTGGTTTAATTGGTGTCTAACATGACTCAGGAAAACTTGTATCTAATATGATAAATAAAACCACTGTGGTGCTTAATTTGTTTCATAAATATAAAAAATAAAACTTTTACCATGAGACATAAAACTTTTTGATGATTGGCAAATACCTTTGACTGGTAGAGTATATATATATATATATATATAAATTTAGCATTAAATGTACCACAAGGGTTGATATGCCATAAAAGACTAGCAAACCAATCTTCTTATGATAAACATAAAGATTACTTTTGCCTGAAAGAAAATCCGGTTGAAATGCTTCAGTAAACATGATTTAGAAAATTGTGAAAAATCAGACAACGGTTTAGGATTGGTTCGATGATAAATCGTTATATATATATATATATATATATATATATATATATATATATATATATATATATATAGTGTATCACAAAAGTGAGTACAACCCATACATTTCTGCCGATCTTTAAGTTTATCTCTTTATGGGACAACATTGACAAAATGACACTTTGACAATGAAAAGTAGTCTGTATGCAGCTTATATAACAGACTTAATTTATTCTCCCCTCAAAATAACTCAAAACATAACCATTAAAAGCTAAACCCTTGCCAACAAAAGTGAGTACACCCTTTAGGGAAAGTTGTCAATATTAACATACACCATGTCAACTGTCAATATTTTATGTGGCCACCAGAACTGCCTTTACTCTCCTGGGCATGGAGTTTACCAAAGCTTCACAGGTAGCCACTGGAATGCTCTTCCACTCCTCCATGACGACGTCGCGGAGCTGGCAGATATTTGAGACTTTGAACACCTCTCCTTTCCGCTTGAGGATCCCCCAAAGATGTTCTATTGGGTTCAATTCAGGAGACATGCTTGGTCAGTCCATCATCTTTACCCTCAGCCTCTTCAGTAAAGCAATGGTCGTCTTGGAGGTGTGTTTGCAGTCATTGTCATGTTGGAACACTGTTCTGCTACCCAGTTTCTGGAGGAAGGGGATCATGCTCTGCTGCAGTATTTCACAGTACGTGTTGGAGTTCATGTTTCCCTCAATGAAATATAACTCTCCAACACTTGCACCACCCATCCAGCCTTAGATCATGACATTCCCACCACCATGCTTGACTGTAGGCATGACACACTTATCTTTGTACTCCTCACCTGGTCACCGCCACACATGCTTGAAGCCAACAGAACCAAACAAATTAATCTTCATCTCATCAGACCATAGAACATGGTTCCAGTAATCCATGTGCTTTGTTGACATGTCTTCAGCAAACTGTTTGGAGGCTTTCTTGTGTATCATCTTCAAAAGAAGCTTCCTCCTGGGGTGACAGCCATGCACACCAATTTGATGTAGAGTGCGGCGTATGGTCTGAGCACTAACAGGCTGACACCCCACCTCTTCAATCTCTGCAGCAATGCTGACATCTCTCCCACGCCGATCTTTCAAAGAAAGAATTTGGATGTAACGCTTAGCACGTGCGCTCAGCTTCTTTGGACGACCTACCCGAGGCCTGTTTTGAGTGGACCCCGCAATTTTAAAACGCTGGATGATCTTAGCCACTGAGCTGCATCTTAGTTTCAGGGTGTTGGCAATATTCTTGTAGCCTTGGCCATCTTCATGTAGCGCAACAATACGTCTTTTAAGATCCTCAGAGAGTTCTTTGCCATGTGGTGGCATGCTGGAACTTTCAGTGACCAGTATGAGAGAGTGTGAGAGCTGCACTTTAAATTTGAACACACCTGCTCCCTATGCACATGGGTCTAGTAACACATGCGCCTAGTAAAACTAATGAGTCATATGACATTTTGGAGGGAAAATGACAAGTAGTACTCAATTTGGACATTTAGGGGTGTAGTTTCTTAGGGGTGTACTCAGTTTTGTTGGCAGGAGTTTAGCTTTTAATGGTTATATTTTGAGTTATTTTGAGGGGGAAAATGAATTAACTCTGTTATATAAGCTGCACACAGACTACTTTTCATTGTGTCAAAGTGTCAAGAATATATATATATATATATATATATATATATATATATATTCAACTACATTAATTTCTATCATGTTTGCTTTCTTGAGAAATTGATAAACGATAATTTTACTGAACAGTAATTGCAGTTAAATACAGAAGACCTGGCCTTTAGATTTTATTGTATGGTGCTGCGGTAATTTATAAGTAAAAACTATGATGTTTCTGTAATGTTGAGCTGAATTATTTTTACCTGTTTGTCTAAATCAAAATTTTAAAGATCAAACATAGGGACTGAAGCACTTAATGAACCTAGAACACAATTGTCGAAGAAAATAATCAGAATTGAACGATCATAAACGATATTTATGCAATCTTTTACAGTTTTATTTTTTATTTTTTTCTATGTCAAGAAACGCTCTTTCTTCCGTGACACGTCCAATATCTATATCGACTTCTTCTTCTTCTTCTTCTTCTTCTTCTTCTTCTTCTTCTTCTTCTTCTTCTTCTTCTTCTTCTGTTTCTCTCTCTCATTCCTCTTGAACATGAAGTGGGTGGATGACACTGTCTTGTCAGCTTTCAACTGGCTAATAGTTGATATAATTCAGATTAACAATAAATAAGTCTGTATCATGTTTTATTTATAAAAAATATTCCACGACACTTAAATTTACATCTCAAGAATTTATTTAAGATTAATATTTGAATACGTTTTCTATAAAAAGAAAATATCTCCAAAGGTTAATAAGAAAGAAAGAAAACTGAACGACATTTAATTCATTATATCTATACAGTATCATTCACCATACTGCATTTCTATTATAAAATTACGTACACTTCTATTTTAAAATGAAGTACAATACACTTTTATAGTAAAATGAAGAACAATGTAAATTGTAAAATTCAGTAGAGTGTATTTTTATCGTAAAATAACGTACTATTATTTCTATAGCAAAATTAAGCACAATGCTCTTCTATTGTAAATTCAAGTACAATGCACTTATTTAATAAAATTATGCCCAATCCATTTATTCTGTACAATTTTGTACACAAAATTCTCAAGTAAAATGAAGTAGAATTAACTTCTATAATATGATTATGCAATACATTTCTATAGTAAAATTAAATACAATGCACTCTTCTAGTAAATTTAAGTATAATTAATCTTTTTAGTAATTCATTTATTGCTTATGTATTCTTGTTGTAAATAGTATATATTTATAATAAGATTACAAGTTATGCATTTCTAATGTAAATTATTTATAAGAAATTTGCCTATAATGAAATTTCCTAATCTACATTAAACTTCAAGTTATTTTCAATGCATCGGACATTTTTATTTCAAAATTTCATGCAATGCATTCCGACTGTAAAATTAAAATAAAGTTGGCGACCGTAGTCGAGGGCGACCAGAAGGCTCCCTTTTCAATAGCTACTACACTGAGATGTAGGGGAGGGCGCTACTCCTTTCCCTTGATTGCTCCACTTTACCCTTGATACGTACCTTATATTGCTGAGTGTTAAGCAAGGCGGTATCAAGTAACCGTTTTTTATTTCTCTAGTGAAATCCGCAATGATTCATTTCTGCTTTAGAATTGCACAAAATTAATTTCTATTGGAAATTATTTGCAGTTCTATCTTATCGTTAATTGAATATTTACAATTAGATTATGTACATTGTATTTTATATATGTCGTAAAAATTTTTACAACAAATTTCAATGGATGAATAATTTGCGATTGTTTAAAATTACTAGAATTAATTTCCTAAATCTTAAAACAATTCAGATCTAAACTTATTAATAATTGTATCTATCAACATGAATCGTATAAAAAAGACTATGACAGTGAGTCAAAAGTTTTGCAATATTTTGGTACGTATACTTTACAGCGCGTATGACAAAAGTCGTGAAAAGTGCTCGTCGTTGTTGGTAGTACCACATTAGTTGGGGTACTCACACGTAATACATTGTTTCACACCGTGTGTAATTTCAATCCGTACAAATGAACATGTAACATAGTCTAATTCAGAAACTTATATTTTACGTGTTCGAAAGCGGCCATAACGCAACCAAAAATATTTGTTGTTCGAAAAGTGAAGATGCAATTGATTACTGTACTGTAAGTAAATGGTTGAAGAAATTTCGTTCCGGTCTCAAGAATCTTGATAATCAGGCAAGGACAGGTTGGTCAAAAACCGCGGATTCCGAGGCCGTGCTCCAGATCTGACGAGTAGCTCTTTGAGAGTATCAAGCGAGTTCGGCAACTAACAACCCAATATGTTTTTTCACTTTCACGACTTCGGCAAAAGTGTGCGGAGCAGTAGAATTTTGCCTTATGTACTACCAAAATATAGCAAAACTTTTGACTTCCCCTAGTATTATCCTGAACTATTTTAATTAGCATTAGGTTTAAGATTGAATTTAAATGATACAAATATATATACATATATACTTGGTGCCTTCAATAAGTTTCCAGACTTTTTTGTACAGGCATTTAAAATTGTCATAAACTCTTGAAAATTCAGTATGTTATTGCTATACATCTTATGAGATGACTGACCAATTTTTATGATTTCAGGTTCAAATGAACAGCTACAGCAGCAATTGGAATACACCCTACTAAAAAGCCTGATTGTCACAGCTGGTGAATTTCAAAAATGCAATCTGGACGTGAGGACAATTTAGAAAATTATGCAATAAAATTCTGTTTTAAACTTGGAAAAAATGCTGTCACAGAAACGTATGGAATGCTTCAGACTGCTTTTGGAGCATCTTGCATAAATCAAGCATCGGTTTTTGAGTGGCATAAGAGATTCAAGGAAGGCAGGGAGTCTGTGAGGGATGATGAGAGGTATGGGAGGAGTATGGAAGTCAATGCACCAGAGTTGATTGGTCAAAGGGTTAGGGTTAGGTTTAGGATTACTATGTTGAGGTTTTAAGGGAGTTCAGAAAGAGATTCCTAGGGAAGAGGCCAGCACTCTTCAAATCGGGTCAGTGGCATTTCCACCAGGACAATTCACCAGTCCACAACTCCATCCTTGTCACTGACTATTTGACCAAGATAGGTATCAAGGCAGTTCCTCACCCTCCCAATAGTCCAGGCCTTGCTCCCTGTGACTTTTGGTTACTCCCTAAGCTCAGAGGCTGTCGTTATGAGACAATTGAGGAGATGAAAGAGACTGTGACGAAGGTCATTGACACACTCACACAAGAGGACTTTGATGAGGCCTTCCAGAAGTTGTTGGAACGGTACACCAAGTGCATTGCAGCCGGAGGAGATTACTTCGAAGGGGACTAGAGTTTCATGTGTGTACTATCAATAAACGTGCCCATACGAAAAAAGTCTGGAAACTTATTTAATGATCCTCGTGTATATATATATATATATATATATATATATATATATATATATATATATATATATATATATATATGATAAAAACTCCTTTAGTCCATATTATCAGAATGTTGTCAAATTTATAATTGTGCTGAGCATCATCAGCCCACATATCTTGCCATGTAACATCTTGGAACTAATTTACAAAGGCATTCAGTCAGGTTCACCAAGATACAGACCACCCTTCACCCATATTCGATCCATAGTATAAAAAATCAGAACTCAAATCATTTTGGCTATCATCAAAGGTCAATATATTGTAATATTTTAAATGAGTGCCAAAATGGTCGAGGGGTGCGAATAGATAAGTAATAACAAACAAACAAGCACACAAACAAAGAAAAACACCAATAATATGAAAAACACCAGCAAACTCAAGAGAGATGAGCTGATCAAGATAAAAGTCTGACTGTTTGGTTAAATGCAATAAAATTCACGATAACAACCCATACGGTATAGATGATAATGTAGCGTGAAAGTAGGAATTGACGTAAAGTTGAAAAAATTATTATAACTCCATCAGTCATCTAAGTGGTGGCAAGAAACACGCAATTCTCCGTCCAAACAACCAGTGACTATCACTTGTTTCCCCATTCGGCCTCCTCAATAATTGATAGACTAGAGAAAATAACGGAAGTGTCTATATTTGAAGCGAGTTGTGTTTTTTGTATTCCGTCACACACGAATCAGACATCATCATTACCAACGAAATAGTCACTGGTGACAACACAAAAATATCTCAACTTCGATCAAATGTTAAACTTTTCAATTCTGACCAGATATTTTTGCTTCGGTCAGATTGTTTCAGCTATAATCTCAGATTATTAGACCTACGACTAGACGTCGGATCTTTTCAACGTCGATTATTATCAGATATCAAAATATTTCAGCTAAGATAAGATATCAAAGTATTCCATCAGGAATAGATATCAGATTTGTCGAGTTAAAAGCATTGGTGTTCGAGTAGATTTATATTTTCTATTCAGGGCGCCACGTGTAGTGTGATGGGAAACAAACTAGACTCGTTAACAATTACTAGTGAGTCCAAGGTTTAGTGGGAGCAGCAACTAAGTCAAAATTAATAAAAATTAATTGGCTATCCATAAGGATATGAGTTTTTTGTTTGTTTGTATTTTCTCAGAAATGTAGACAGATATTGGCTATTCATACTATGGAAGTCTGTCATTTGTTTATTGGTTCAAGTTGTTTGTTGGTTAATACAAGGCTTGTGTCACTCAGCACTTAGTAAGAACAGAACTTTGTTTACCCTCACGACACGATAGGTGCTCATCCCAGGTTGCTTATAATTTTGCTTCACCGTTCAAGAGTAGAACGAACCCGTTTCTATTTGTTATTGAGCGTAAACACGTGACACAAAATATAAGAACGCCCTGTTTTTTTTTTGTCGAAGCTTAGCATTCACACCAAATGCTCTTTTTTCTTTCAATCGATTTATTCATGGTGTTGTTGTACAATGGGACTTGTGTTTTAAGAACAGGTAGCAACCGACCGGTTCGGGAAGGACTCGTAATTTACATGAAGTGACGACTCAATGGAAAAGAACTTTTATACCGCCAAGTAACTTAAATTGTATTTTTCCACGATGCTGCTAACAATATATTTCAAAACTTTTAACGGTAAATTTTATATATACATATATATATATATATATATATATATATATATATATATATGTGTGTGTGTGTGTGTGTGTGTGGGTGTGTGTGTGTGTGTATGCGAGTTGAAGACACTTCTAGATAAAAGTTATCTGGGATTTTTTTCGGTGAAAAATTAAAACGTAATTTATAAAATTCAAAACGAATTTCTTAAAACGGTTTTAAGTAACTAAAAATATTCTTTCGTAAAGAAATGTTCTATCAAGTATTTATTTCTAATATTTATGATTAATCCACAATTATATAATTTCAAGTAACCTACAAACTACTACAGCTACGACTACTATTAATTTGTTGGCACAGTTATATGGTTTCAATTCTTTTTATCGAATTCAAAAAATTTGCACAGTTATATATATATATATATATTGTTGAGGTTTATGGTCATTACTAGTTCACTGGGTGAGTTAATGGTGAAACAAATTTTGCGGTATCATTAGATAGGGCTCAATATCAATGATAGAGCTTTTATACACATTGGAATATATATATATATATATATATATATATATATATATATATATATATATATATATATATATATATTCATCCACAAACAAACTGTTTCTTTGTATCACAGCTCTTCAGTATGGCTAGACACCTAGCACGCTTGAAGCTGGGATCGAAACCCGCCCAACTTTACGTTAGACTTAGTTTCATACCACTCAGCCAACTCAGCTCAGTTCAGCTCAGTTGTGACCCTGGGTTTCATTCTTCACACATTCGTCAGATTATGGGTCACAGACACTACAATATATATATATATATATATATATATATATATATATATATATATATATATATATATATATATATATATATATATATATATATATATATATATATATATATCACCTGAGGACACTTGGCTCTCAGAAAATAATTTTCGTTCAATAAATAGATATACTACGTCACCAGTGTATTTTTCTTCGCCTTTCTTCATACATATCAGCTCCTTTGAAAACTTTTTAAAAAACTGTTTAAAAAGACTTAATCATCAAAAAGCTTTTTCCTGATGATTACCTCTGGTTGAAACTTGTTGAGAACAATGAAAAAAATAAAACACAAAATAAATATTCTTGTCTGTCTTGTCATTTTCGTCAAGCTTTATATATGTTCCTATGGAAGTTTCCTAGTTGTGTAGAGACTAACGTGCTGGATTGCGATATTGTAATAAGCAAGTGGGGGCTCCATTCACGCGATTACGTTCAATTTCCGACTAATACCCTTGGGAAAGGCATGAACCCGCTTATTCTCAAGCTACGGGTTCAATAATACCATTCTTGTTCTTCTACAACGACGGATTAGGCATAAGATAGCCCACGAATGTTGATATACCATTAAACAAACCAAATCTAATATATATATATATGTGTGTGTGCGTGCGTGTATGTGTGTGTGCGTGTTTGTATGTGTGTTTTTTCTGCCCCAACAAAAGAAAAAATACAAACAAAAAGGCCTCATGTCCTCTGCCCACTTCCAGCCAATGGACACATGTCTCTTGTGAAACTGAAAACAGTTAACCTACAGACATATTTATTATGGTTATCAAATAGATAACCAGCTAGCTGTAAATGTTTAAAGTTTAAAATCTTCGAGGTTAGAGAAAAGCTTGGCGTTTCTCGTATGAATATTTTACATACATTTTAATGTTGAAAAGCATAGTTCTACATAAAAGTAGAAAACTGTACTCTTTCTATTTTGCAAATATCTCAATGAACAAAAATCCAAGATGTAGAACCACAAAGAAAATATCTTAAAGAGAATTAAAAGGAAAAATCTAAAAGGAAAAAGCAATAACTAAATTGTTTAAGTAAATAAAATCAATCCACAAAGCCTAAGTAATAAAAGAAGGTTCGTTCGATTTATACGAAGTAAAAACTTTAAAAGTTTAAAGGTGAAACTATACAAGTTTTACAAATTCTTATTTGGATTACGAAAATTTTAGAAACTTCTTTCCTCCACCTAATTTTAAAATTTTAACCCAACAAATCCAAGGAACAGAAACTTAAAAAAAAAGCCCCGAGAGAACTAATCAGCACATATCAAAAATAACAATTAGAATTTTAAAGACACATATAAATAAGACCATAAAAGAACACACTTTGAAAAGAATTAAGACTTAAAAACTAAACGCAAACGTGAGCCGAAAGAGTTCAGCAAAATATATTCTCAAAGATTGGCCAAAATCTATTGCATTCACTTATTTAAGTATTTGACAATGGTGTACCTTCACTGGACGGAAAAACCTCATAAATCAACGGTCAGGATAAAATAGTTCAACCAGGAAACTACAGCTGCTTATCTTTAAGGGTGGCATCTATTGATGAGAAAAAACAAAAACAAAAACAAAAACAAAAATCAAAACAAATTAAAATAGCCATCGAAAGAATATCATGACTAATCCAAACTTTATCTCTAAACTGCATTGCCCTTCGGGCGGCTAAACCAAGTGTGCGTTCTGCTGAGCTTGGAGCTTTGGTCCCAGTGTTTGAAAAATCAGTTATAGAGCCCAAACCCAACTTAGATGCAAAAACATTAATATAGCAACTTTTAATATTAGGGCTTTAAACACAATAAACTAGTTATCTGAGCTAACCGCATCTGTAGTCAACCACAATATAGACATTATGTGCTAGCAAGAATATAGATATTACCATAGTGAACAATAATTGAAATTACATGATACTGGCAATGGTTGGATGCTTGTTTTCACATCTGTGTAAAAAAAAAAACCCGGCAATGTCGCCACCGGTGGTGTGGGAATGCTTCTAAGTTCCCGTACTTTAAAATCACTAAATACCATAGAGATAATCCAACACAGAATTATACATGCTACATTTAATGCCAATAACCCCTGCACTACAATAATCTCTTGTTACTGCCCCACTAATTCCAGTGATGAATTGGATATTACAACCTTCCACAAGGGGCTATTTTCCCTTGCTCGACACATTCCCAAACACAACGCTCTAATAATCGGTGGAAGTAAAGATGAAAATAATAAATGTAGCTTGCATAAGTTGCCAAACAGAAATGACGAATATCTAGCAGATTTATCCACCGAGAACAGCCTTTCATACCTAAACACAAAATTTAAAATAAAGGAAGGGAATACTAGGGACCTACCCCTACCCAAATAACATTGAAGTATTGTAATATTATGTACTCATAAACAAGAAGTGGATAAATAGCGTTTTCAACTGTAAAGCATACTCCTTTTTTGAAGGAGTATTTGATCATAGAATCGTCACGGCAAAGATACGCCTAAGTCTACACAGAAATAAAAAAAAGAACAAGCAATTAAAACCACACGTTATGACTGATTCTCACTTACCAATAAAAAATATAAACCATAGATATACGATAACTGTGAGAAACAAGTTTGATACACTTCAGATAATATCAGAAAGACATACTCCGAATAGCGATTATGAAAAATTTGCAACTGTCCATTTGGAAGCGGAAGCAGAGTGCATATCAACTAAAACAGGAGCTAAAATTCCATGGAAGTCACAAGTAGTTAAGAAAACACGAAATGATTTCAAAAAGTTATGTTTTACTTAATAAAACTAACCCAATAAATCCAAGGAACAGAAACTTAAAAAAGAAAGCCCAGAGAGAACTAATCAGCACATATAAAAAATAACAATTGGAATACATTCAAAGCAAAATTGATAAAGTTCAGTTAAAGATTGACAATCACAGCTAGTATAGTAGATAGTAAATGAAGTGAGTTAAAGAAAGAGTATATCAAGAGTATAACTAAAAACTGCCATCCAAGAAGAAAGACTTCAGAAGTGGAAAGAACATTCCAAGAATCTACTCGAAAACTTCCTCAGTGACAAACCTGGCAAAAAGTTATAAATGGATAACTAGTCATCAAACGTGGACAGTTTACGGAGGAAGAACTTGACGCAGTATTGAAAAAAATTAAAAATAGAAAAGCTGCTGGCCTTGATGAAATAACCCCTAAAATTTGAAAGAGAAGAAAATTCAACGACATACTTCTTCGATTACGCAACGCCGTCTATAAACAAAACACAATATAGAAGTGGACGAAAGGTTACATCCTCCCCTTCCTTGAAAAAGGTGACCTCGGAATCATTAAGAACTACAGAGACATAACTCTTACTACTATAGATGCTTAGATTTATAATTTCTTTCTTCTCACTTGTACCTAACCGGAAATTTTGAAAATTCCGAGGAAAAATCATTATGACTTTCGAAGAAATTGCTCCACAACCTCCCAGATTCTGACAATCCATAGAATCATTGAAGGAATACTGACCAACAATCTCGAGGAAACACAACTGTTCGTAGATTTCTCAAAGGTACTCGATTCTATACACAGAAGAAAGATGGAGCAAATATTGTATATGGTCTCTCTGAAGAAACTATTACTGCTATAATGATACTTTACAAAAACACAAAAGCAATGGTTAGCTCACCTAATGGAGACACCGACTTCTTTGACATTGTCACTGGAGTCTTGCTAGGAGATACATTAGCGCCATATTGGTTATAGTCTGCCTTCAAACGTCTCTTGACCTAATAAAAGAAAATGATTTCACATGAAAAAAAGGTAAATAGCAGATGATATCCTGAAGAAACTATGACAGGTGAGGACAACGCAGATGAGAATTAGCGCTTCTCGCAAATGCACCAGCCTAGGCAGAATCTCCACTACATAGCCAAGAGAAAGTAATGAAGAGAACTGGTCTCTACATGAACGCAAATAAAACAGAGTACATGGGAGATTAAACAAAAAGGAACTGTCTTCACTCTAAGTGGCAAGCGTCTAAAATTAGTAGACAAATTCACATACCTTGGCAGCAATATCTCATCTACTGTAAGTGATAACATGCATCTAGCGTATTATTAATAGTTATTGAGCATATGGAAATCTGATCTATTCGATAAAATATAATGGGATTTCTTTCAAGCTGTGGATGTATTCATACCACGATATGTATGCACCACATAGACGCTGACAAAACACATGGAGAAAAGGTTTGATAGGAGCTACAAAAGAATTCTGCGCGCTGTCTTGAAGAAAGCCTGGAAGTAATATCCAACAAGACAGTAGCTGTACAGCTATCTGTCACCCATCTCACAAATCATCTGAATAAGACGAACAAGACATGCAGGGTGACGTTCTCCTATGGGGTCCAGCACATCGACACGCAAATGTTGGCCGACATGTGAGGACTTATTCCCGTCAGTTCTGTACGGACACTGGATGTCGCCTAGAAGACATGCCAAGAACTATAAATGATGGGGATGGATAGCAAGAGAGTCAGTGAACTCCCTGCTGTCAGTACAACTTGATGGTCATACTATATATATATACCCCACACATACATATATAAGAATATATGTGCGTGTGAGTGGGTGTGTATGTGTTTTTATAACGAAGGTAAAGCCTCCAATTTATTTAAACAAGATCTACAATAGATAATAAAATGATGAGAAACAGCCCCGTTTGATTGAGCACATTTTCAGATATAAAACATCAAATAGCGACTAACTGCTCACCGGCATGAATTCTGGTCTGAATATGAAATGAGGTTGGTCAAACCTTGTTGGGTTATTTAATGCCAAAGTCAGTCTTTTTTATGCAATCAAACGGTTTTAAGTAATTAAGTAAAAAGATGTAAACTCAAATATCTATTCTAATACTAATAATTCATACACAATTATATGGTTTAAAGTAACATCCTGTTTTATAATAATGATAATAATAATAATAATAATAATAAAGATAATGATAATTACAGCAATCAATAACAGCACTGACAGCATAAAGCTCTATAGAACAACAATAACTAGGAGACAGAAATTTAAAGAAAAACAACTGTATGGATATTTCATGCGACAAACTGATGAAATCTTACTTGAGAGACCTGAACAATGCTAAGCAAGGGAAACCTTAAAAGAGAAATTAAATCTCATCTAGTGGCAGCACAAAACAACGCCATAAGGACAAACGATGTTAAAGCAAAAATTGATAAGACACAACAAAACAGCAAGTGTAGATTTTGTGGTGATAGAGACGAAACGATTTATCACGTAAAAAGCGAATGCGGCAAACTAGCACAAAAAGAGTACAGGAGTAGACATGACTGGGTTTTAAGGTGATCTTCTGGGAATTGTGCAAGAGATTAACATTTGACTATACAGCCAAGTAGTATATGCTCACACCAGAAATTGTCCTAAAGAACGAGCCACACAAAAATCTCTAGAATTTTGAGATACAAATAGATCATCTAATCCTAGCTAGAAAACCAGACCTAGTGATAAAAAAAAAACATGCCTCAGAGTGGACTTTTTTGTCGGGGTCGACTACAAAGTGAAAATCAAAGAAAACGAAAAGAGAAGCAAGTATTTGGACCTTGCCAGAGAACTAAAAAAGCTATGGAACATAAGGATGACAGTGATATCTACTGTAATTGGTGTACTTAGAAAAGTCCCCAAAGGCTTGGTAAGGGGACTGGAAGATTTGAAAATCGGAGGACGAACCGAGACTATCCCAACTTCATCATTACTAATATCGGCCAGAATACTGAGAAGAGTCCTAGAGACTTGGAAAGACTTGCTGTTACTCAGAATCCAGTGAAATACCATCAGCAAACGCTGGTGTGAAAAACTGGCAAATAATAATTATAATAATGCTAATTTGTTTACACAGAATTATACGGTTTCAAGTATTATTATCTAATACACATAATTTGCACTGTTATATAGTTTCAAACATTCTTATCTCATATAAATAAATCAGAAACATGCTATTTAATCAATTGATAGGACCCTACCATTTCGGCCCAGAGTGGACTTGTGAACAATGGTATCAAAGAGTTACTCTACACTCCTCAGATCTTCATGATGTAAAACTCACATCTGGAAGAAGTTTAAATTCTTATCTATACCATGTCAATTGTAAATGGATAATCTTGGCATACTTCTCTGCCCTTCATCAACCCATGTTTATAAGATAAGCCGTTGAATGCACAACTTTTTCATTTTCTTAATTTTATTTTACTGTTCTGCTCTCTTCTCTGTATTTGACTCGAAATAAGAGATATTAGAAATACATTTTCCCATCAGATTAAATTTAGGCTGAGATGTTTATGCCTACCCTAAATCACGTCATTATTCGTTTAAATTTTAATAATAAATGTATATTTATTCGTTTAGATTCTAGTAATAATTTTTTTTTATTCGTTTATATTCTCGTAATAAATTAATTCGTTTAGATTCTCTTAATAAAAGTATTTTTATTCGTTTAGATTCTCGAAATAAATGTATTTGTATTCGTTTAGATTCTCGTAATAAATGTATTTTTAGTCGTTTAGATTCTCGAAATAAATGTATTTTTAGTCGTTTAGATTCTCGTAATAAATTTATTCGTTTAGATTGTCGTAATAAATGTATTTTTATTGTCTGTGACAATTTTGTTTAACCCTTTTGGTGCGGAGAGTAACTCAAGTCTTCCAAATATACTTAATGATTAAGGGTGAGATGTAACTTAAGTCCACATTAATTAATAAATCTTGGATATTGTGCGCCACACCTGAACATGCTTCTTGTTCGAAATGATCCCGAGTTTAAAATAAAAAGAATAGGTACTTGTAAATTCTACTAAAACAGTTGTTTTTAGAAGTATCTGTATATAAGAAATGATCATATAAAAGAACTTGAGCGATTTTTATCATTAAGGGCTTTCGGACTATTGTCTTTGTCTTTATTGTTATTTCCACAACGTTTCGGCCGATATGTCCTCCGGCCTTGAAGACAGTAGTCCGAAAAATCATCAAGCTTCGTCTCAGAAATTCAGACAACTAACTTGGGCGATGTATTTTATCGCTTCAAAAGGGCATATTTTGATTGTCGCTTGACTCAAATTGAGTCAACTCTGTATTATACGAAAGTGGACTAAAAATTTCATTGGCTGAAAAGTTCATCTGTAGTTGATGTTTTTTTTTAACGAATTGGATCCAAGCACTGC
>OY757928.1:2720942-2833442 GCA_963585895.1 Sepioteuthis lessoniana
CATCCATGTTTCAATCTTATTCTTGAAAATGCTCTAACGATGCTCAAAAACGTTAGGGCTCGGAGAGAAAAAAATATTCATCGTATATGTTCTCTTGTAAGGAAACTGGAAAAGATGAATAATAATAATAATAATACGTTTCATGTCCATTACATCTTATGAAACTTGTACATACACACACATACTTATATATATAGATATATATACATTTATATTAAATTAAAATAAAGATTTAATTTATCTTAAATCATTTTAAAATTTCAAAACTATTTAGAACCTATTAATCAGTTACACTTTTTATGAGTAGTACATATATACGATATGCTTTTTCACAATTTTTCACAAAAAAAGATCAAATACTCCAAAGTCTTTCGACAGTAGATGCAATCTGTGTTTAGAAGAAAAAATGCACATTTTGCTTTTTCCAGAGCCAAAAAAATTATTGAATAAGAGAAGTGCAGACATAGGGCTAAATTTAAACTATAGATAATTGATTTAAAAAATTAAAAAAAAAGATAGCATAGAGTTAAACTGAGAATTAATGTAAATGAATAAATAAAATCAAATGTTAGATAGAAAATTGTGAAAAAGCATATCGTATATATGTACTACTCATAAAAAGTGTTACTGATTAATAGGTTCTAAATAGTTTAGAAATTTTAAAATGATTTAAGATAAATTAAATGTTTGTTTTAATTTAATATAATTATTACTGTATCATTACGTAAAGTTATCGAATACAGTTTAAATCTAATTTAATATTGAATCTGCATTTTAAGTCAAAATGAAATTAGAATTTAAAAATTAAAATAAAAAATAAAAAATATCTTTAAAAATAAATTTACTACATTTCTAACCGAAATTAAAATAAAAATGGAAGTGGGCCAAATGAGGAGATAACTCTTCACCCCTCTTCTATCCCCTCCCACGTTTTTCTGTGTCTATTCTAGTTTTTTTATCCATAGGATCTGAAGAAGTCCTGTTAAATTTTTTTCGTGTTTTTGAAATTTTCAAAAACGCGTAACAGGATGGAAATAAATTTATAATCCTAATGTGACCGGTTTGTTGTTTTTCTTAAAGTATATATATATATATATATATATATATATATATATATATATATATATATATATAATGGATAAAGTGTAAATGGTTGAAAAAACACCGATTTGCAAATTGATAAAGTTTTATTTCTTTAAATTGAGTGAAGAGTTTATTGTGTGTGAGAAATGAGCTGAAGACGGGGACAGACTGGTATATTGACCCAAGTTCTTCTAACCATAGCAGCACTTCTTTCGCCTCCTCTTGGCTGGGGTTGCTCAACCGAGAATCACTGATCTTGTAAGAAAAGATAATATTCGTCAGAATGAAAATATTTTAAGGGAGAAAGTTTAGATTCATACATGAAATGTAATAGTTTTTGTAAACCTTAATCCACATGGTATTTTTGTGTGTGTAAAAGGTCCGTGTAGTTAGTATGTTACGTTGTTGGGGGAGAACAACGTTATGACATTTATAGAAATTTGTATACAAAATAAAACAATCGAGAATTTTTTGTATTAGCAGTACTAATAGATCTATATAGAAAATAACAATTCAATTTAATATAAAAAAAAGTGATGGTGAAATTAAATGCATTTCTAAGGAAAAAAATGTTTGATTTTCACTCCAAAGGAATAAAACGAAAGATTAAAAACAATGATTCGGTTCTTACAGCAGAAATATTTACTTCTTTGCAATTAATAAGAGTAAAGTTGGTTCGAAATTAGGTTAAAAAAAAAGTTGATGGTTTGTCTATAATTCTAATTGATTAAAAAGTTTATTTTTAACAATTTACGAGACAAAATTCGTGGTGCATTCAATAAGCTTCCAGACTTTTTTTTTTTGTACAAGCATTTAAAATTGTTGTAGACTCTTGAAAATTCAGTCTGTTATTGCTATACATCTTATGAGATGACTGACCAATTTTTATGATTTCAGGTTCAAATGAACAGCTACAGCAGCAATTGGAATACACCCTACTAAAAAGCCTGATTGTCACAGCTGGTGAAATTCAAAAATGCAATCTGGACGTGAGGACACTTTAGAACATTATGCAATAAAATTCTGTTTTAAACTTGGAAAAAATGCTGTCACAGAAACGTATGGAATGCTTCAGACTGCTTTTGGAGCATCTTGCATGAATCGAGCATCAGTTTTTGAGTGGCATAGGAGATTCAAGGAAGCCAGGGAGTCCGTGAGGGATGGTGAGAGGTGTGGGAGGAGTATGGACGTCAATACACCTGAGTTGATTGGTCAAAGGGTTAGGGTTAGGTTTAGGGTTACTATGTTGAGGTTTTAAGGGAGTTCAGGTAGAGATTCCTGGGGAAGAGGCCAGTACTCTTCAAATCGGGTCAGTGGCATTTCCACCAGGATAATTCACAACTCCATCCTTTTACACACTATTTGACCAACATGGGCATCAAGATAGTTCCTCACCCTCCCTATAATTTAGACCATGCTCCCTGTGACTTTTGTTTAATTCCCTAAGCTCAGAAGCTGTCGTTATGAGACAATTGAGGAGATGAAAGAGACTGTGACGAAGGTCATTAACACGCTCATACAAGAGGACTTCCATAGGGCCTACCAGGATTTGTTAGAAGGGTACAACAAGTGCATTGCAGCTGGAGGAGATTACTTCGAAGGGGACTAGAGTTTCATGTGTGTACTATCAATAAACGTGCCCATATGAAAAAAGTCTGGAAACTTATTTAATGATCCTGGTATTTCTTAAATCATTTTGAGTTTTGATCCTTCAATTTTTTAGCGGCAAGTCAAATATGGTCGTCAGCAAAGCTCAAAGAAAATTTCAAACTCGTACGCTCACGCTGATTGGCCAATAAATGCAAAATACAGATATAAAAATGACAGCTTCCCGAGCCGATTTTTTCATAAAAAAATTAACGTTTTTGTATGAAAATCAGTTGATTATATATATATATATATATATATATATATATATATATATATATATATAATAAATGGAAAATAGACTACGACCCTGGGTTTCATGGAGTTTTTTGCAGTCTATTTTCCATGGATTAAATACATATATATCTAATATATAGTTATTTATTATTATTATTATTATTATTATTATATAATAGCTCTATCCTAGTTATTGTGAACTCTCCATATTATATTGCCCTTGGTTCGACTCTTACCCTGAAAGTGATTTAGTGACAACCAACACTCTTATAATATATATATATATAGAGAGAGAGGCGCTTGTGTATCGTCATAGGTAATGAAAACGTCAACCCGTGTTCAAATCCTGGTTGTTTGGATTTCACTTAGCGCTAATACGCTTCGAAAAGGCATGAATCCAACAATTTATTCTCTTTCCAGCTATGAGTAAATAGTAGGGCAGAATGAGCTTTTTAACCTTGCAATGAAACAAGTTAACTTGGAATTGGAACATGTTAAACTATGCTTAAAAATTGACCTTGTGTCGTAGAAGGTAAACACACACACACACACACACACACACACACATATATATATATATAATGATTCTTGCTTACCGGAGGATTACCATATCTCTAATTAACCTGTCTCCTCTACTTCACGGCCATGAACACATGACTCATCATATCAGCCTTTCTCCTTCTACATTTTGTTATATTTGAGTAATCTATTGTGAGATGTGCAGTATGTGGCATATTCTGATGCTATTTCATGAGTCGGGTCAAACCCAACAATGATTTGTATGTATTGCCACATACTGAGCAGGTGTTCATTTCAGGTGAGGCTCGATACAATGTTGTTGCAAGTAACTTGATTTTTTCTATTTTCATGGGATTTTGTGTGATTTAGAAAACCAGTTTTTGATAGGATTACACGATTAAAGATATCTTATATGGAGGAGTTCGTAGTGGTATGGTTGTCGTCGGAGGAAACAGTGCACTGAGTTCAAATCCTGGACGATGGTATGTGATTTTCAGATTGTGTTAAATCTCTTGAGAAAGGTTAGCATCTATTCTCTCTCTAGCAATGAATAATAAACGTGCAGACTGGGATCTTTGACCTTGCTATGGCAACCGATTTAGGAAAAGGAAAACTCAGAATTCAAACCTGTTAAACTTTGCTTAAAAATTGAGTTTGTTATGCATCCTGTTTGTGCGGAGGGGTTGGGTAAATACATTCTAACATTCGAAAGACATGTTTGCAGTGGTTTACATATTTCTGTTCAAGTGCTGGACCTCCAGTAGGAATTAATCTGCGTCACTCAGAATGGCCAGTTGCTCGGAACTCCTTGTTACAGACATTAATTTTCAGAGCATTCAGGTTATTCGTGATGACATCTTTGAAATGTTTTTTCCTCAGCCTATGAAGGAGACATTTACTGGTTCATTATAAAACAATTCTTTTGGAAGTTAATTGCCTGCTGGTCTCTCAAAATGGCCAACGTATCTGGCATTAATAGTTTTTTGATGCTAAAACTCATTGTGCTTTGGAAAACCTCATCATCAGGATTCTTAAAACTATTTTAAGATTGATGAAACCTCTCTACTAACATAATGCTTTGATACTAGGTGATTAAAGTAATATGGATGGAAATATATATTCGTATGTGCAAAGCTTAGTGTAAATGGCAAGTTCTCGGTCTAACTATAACTTGCTCTTAAGTTATCCAAAAACATAATTAAACTTTTCAATGTTCTGATGAAATTCAACATCAAGAGTACCCTCTTTTGACAGCTATCTACTGTATTGAATATTTTGCAAAAACAATGGTCAATTTTACATTAAAATAGTTTCATAAGATTGACCATTATTTTCCAGATAGCATAATATTGTTGTCTTTTGGGCTAATATTCAGATAATGTTACATGGATACAGGAATTATGATTATACGTTCTAAATTTTAAGCACTATAATTAGAATTTGCCAATTTTAATTACTGTAATTATACTTTTTCAATTTCAAGTAATCTTATTTGGATTTACAAACTTCAAGTACTATAATTCGAAATTTCAAATTTCCATAGCCGTAATAATTTTGAAATTTTAAATACCATAATTATAATTTTCAAATTTCGATTACCATGAATATACTTTTCAAATTTCAAGTTCTATAATCATGATTTTCAAATTTTCAAGTACCATATTTAGAATTTTCAAATTTTAAATAACATAATCATAATTGTACTTTTCGAATTTGATACTGGTTTTACAAAATACTAAAATGAACATGAATTTTTAACATAAAAACATTTATTGAAACAACAAATTTCCCATTTTTATAAAATCGAAGTGTCAAAAATTAGAGTCAGCGTACCTGGGATAGTTTCACCTGTAGAAATGACGAATATTTGACATTATACATAAATAGCAGTGATAAGGTATGGACAGGATTTAAAAGGATTTTGGTTCTAGAAAAACGCTGTACTTTGTCTCCATTATGATGTTTCATCTCGGATTTTCTTGGGCAACAATTGCTACGTTATAGCTATCAGTTAATTCATTGTAAAGTGTACCCTACATTTTATTGGGTTTCATCGTCGTCGTTAACCAACAAAGGTATTATTACTGACACTACAGTGTTAGTTACTGTGCTGTATGTGAACCAGAGGAAATCGCCTTTGGATCATTGGAAGAGTGGCGCCATGTTGCTTTATCAGACAAGTCAAGTTTCCTGGTCTTTTGGGCAGACGATCGCAGTCGGGTGTGGGTGGGGGGTATTGCATTAGACTTTAGATTTAGTCACTTGTGAAAATAGAGTCCACCTTGACAGGAATGATGGACACACACACACACACACACACACATGCACACACACATACATACACTCACACATATACATGCACACACACACACACACACACACACACGCACGCACTCACACAGAGATATTTTTGGAAACCATTTGCATTCTTCTAAGTTCACCATGTTTTACTGTTTGTTCTAGCAAAGAGAACGCAACCCCAAACGTTATATAAATTGAATCCACAGAGGCAAAATCTTCTTTTCTGTGTTTGGTACGATGCAAAGGGAATTATGAATTTCTTGTCTGAATTAGGGGACACAAACAAGTATGATCAAAGGTCATACAAATGCTTCCTTACAGGTAAAAAATAAAAATAAAAATAGCATTATATATATATATATATAATATTCTTATTTTTCATTAAAATGAATATGTTTATATATATATATATATATATATATATATATATATATATATATATATATATATGTGTGTGTGTGTGTGTGTGTGTGTGTGTGTGCGAGATATAGATTGATAGACTTTAGTAAGATGTACATAAATGTTAGTAAATTATTCTGAGTGTTACTTAAAGAAATTATTTTCATCTTTTTAAAAATTGTGTTATTTATTACATCCTTTTAAACATTATTCGTTTTCTCCTTTCCTTAATCTATCTATCTATCTATCTATCTATCTATCTATCTAATACGAGGATAATTTCTTGTCTTTTTCCATGCGATATCTGTTTTCCTTTACTTTTTTTTAAATCTATCTATCTATCTATCTTTCTATCTATCTATCTATCTATCTTATATTGTTCCTATCTGTCGCTTTTTAAAAAAACCCAAAACAAACTTTATTTTGGTTGTCTTTATTCTTTTCTTTTCCCTCATCGAATTCTTCTTTCACATTAGAATGTCGTAAATATGGAGCTCTCTAAACAAAAAGATTTAAAAAGTGGCATTAATCATCTTGGCTGCTTATCCTGTTGATTTACTCCTCACATGATAATTACAAAGGCGTCAAGCTGTTTCTTCTCCACTCAAATGAACCAACCAAAAACCTTTTTAACACTCACCCAACATCACTGATTTGTATTCTATTTTTCATGCAAAAAGCCGAATGAATATTTTTTATTTTAGAGTTGAGAGATTTTCGTCAATATTAATTTGTAAGAAGTTAGGAGACCTGATGGTGTTTTTTAGGTGATTCAAAAGTTTTGCAATATTTTGGTAACGTGCTGGCTTTCGACGCGTATATCAAGTGATCGAAGCTGTTCAAGCTGTGAAAGGTACCCGCGGTGGTAGTTGGTACTCTGACACGTTATGCATTGCGTCGCTCCGTAAGTAATTTCAAAACCGTACAGATGATCGTACGACATTGTCGAATTCAGGAAATTAATCTTTATGTGTTCGAATTCAGCCATAACGCTGCGAAAGCAACCAAAATCCCTTTTTTTGTGAAAGGTAAAGGTGTAGTTAGTTACAGCAAGAAATTTTGCTTGTGTTGTAAAAATCTCGACAATCATGCAAAGTCAGACAGGCCTAAAACTGTAGACAAGAAAACTTTGGTCGAAAAGACCTAGAGGAAAATCTGGTGAGTTGCACTCACACTCTAGTATAGTTCGTCTTCTTCACGACCTCAGCTGCCAAAATTATCCGGAGCTGCCAAATTGTACCTCATGTTATCAAAATATTGCAACACTTTTGGCACTCCCAAGTATTTTGACTTACGGTAAGAATGTTTGTTAAATTCTAAAATCGTCAATTTATCACTCAATGAGACTTAAGAACTGACGAGTATTGCATAACATTCTACAAATACTTTTCAATTATACGTCCGTTGTTATCAGTAATAAATTAAAAAAAAATTCAAACTGCGATACGTGGCAGATGTACGTATGTAGCCAACCCCTTTACCATGGTCAGGATATGAAATAAGGTCAATTTGTAAACGGGTTACAACTGGTTTTAATTCAGAGTTTTCCTTCTTCAAGATTTGTTGACGAACCATGGCTAAAGAACCTCGTCTATCCTACTAATTGATAGATTCATAGGTTTTTCAAGGGCATTAGCACGAAGTGAAGAACAAAGAAATACATCCAGGATTTGATCTCGTTTCGTCGATTTTATTTGCTGCGAAGATAACCGTTAAGCTAATCGAGGCTTCCACGTGGTATATGCAAGCAGCATCCATACACATGATTGCCCAGAGGCGGATGGTGACGAACTCATAATGATAAATCTATATTGTCTAAAATTATAAATTTTTCAGTTTTTTACAATTGGATCGAGGCACCCTGTGAGAACCAAAGTCACAGGAAATGATTTGATATATTCCAAAGTGATTTGTTTTCCTACTTATTTTTTTCTAAGATGATAAAGAGATTGATTGATTGATTAATTGTGATGGCATGTCAATCCGTCTAGGGTTATTGCATGCCTTAAGGTTAGGGAATTGCGTTCATTGCACGTTCGTATTTACATTTTTCATGCAGTTACATCTTATTTTTTTTAAAACACGGTCAAATAAAATACGAATATATCTGCTTGACTCATAATCTAACAGGTTTTACCACTCTGGGTCAGAATGGACTACAAATGAAGGCATAATTCACATTCCCAAGAGCTCTAGACCGCTTCATCCCTAACTTCTAACAGCATAAATCCAGACTGCAATCCTCATGATTATCTTATGTGTGTGGGATGCAATTAAGTTAGAAACCATCAAAACTCCGTGCAACGTCAGAAATGAACTGAAAGCAAAGATAATGACAGAACTTACCAATTTAAACTAGGAGATCATCGGAAAGGCTTGCAGGAGATTCCCAAGTCGTCTAGAGGCCATGATTGGAACCGATAACTCTTTCTTTGAATTAATCTAATCTATAGAATTTCAGGATACTTTTTATGTAATTTTGGTGAATATATCTGATAAAGTAAGATGTCAGTAATTATTTTTTGCGTATTTTAGACGACAATTTACCCATTGTACCGTAAATATTGTGCCTGAACTCAGTAAGACTACGGATTTTTTCAGAAATCATTTTCTCCCTTCAGCAAGAACTCGACAGTTTCATTGGCCCAATCAACAGGGGCTGAAGAACACACCGATTGCACCTCTGCGGAGGAGTAAGACTCCTCCAGCGAGTGTCCTGAATATGATACTAAACATTCTGCTGGTGAGGCTTCAATAGTGCTGGAGCTTTGAGGAATGTTGAGTACTCCTTCATTGCCATCGCTCAAGGTCCACTCAGGCCCGGAGTGGTAGCATCTGATAGAGTCCTATCTATGGGTCAAATAGAACTAAACAGTGTACTTATGCTGAACTGAATCGTTTGAAATAGAACTGTTTTGGAATTTTAAACTGCGTACTTATGTTGGTTGGTTGTTTGTTTGGGTTTTATGGCATATCAACCTTTGTAGGTTATTTAATGCCAAATTCATTTTAATACAGATAATCCGTTCTATTTCAAACAATTCAGTTTAGCATGAGTACACAGTTTAATTGTCAAAAACATTTCTATTTTGAGGTATTCAGCTTAGTCAAACAGTTCTAATTCAACTAATTCAGTTTAGTATAAGTAAAGATTTTGTTTACACACAGTTAAATGTCAAAACAATTCTATTTCAAACAATTCAGTTTAGCGTAAGTATGCAGTTCAGTTCAATTTAACCCATAAATAGGACCCTATCAGGTACTACCACTCTGGGTTAGAGTGCACCTGGGAGCGATGGCAATGAAGGAGTACTCCGCATTCCCCAAAGTTCCAGCATTACTGGAACATCAGATTGTTTTGTGTCATATCCAGATTACTCGTTGAGGGAGTCTTACCCCTCTGCAGAAATGCAGTCGGTGTATTCTGCAGCCCCAGCCGACAGGGCTATTCGTACTTCAGCTAAATTGAATTGTTTTAAATAGGACTGTTAATATGTATAAAATGGATTTGGCATTAAATAATCTACAATGATTGATGTGCCATAAAACCAAACCAAACAAAACCAAACCAATCGACAGTTTCATAAAATTTCGCAAACTAATGATTAAATATTTCGAATGAGCTATTGTAAAATTTATTTTTCCTATTCATTATATATATATATATATAATATATATATATATATATATATATATATATATATGAGAAAAAAGAAAGATAGCTTGAGAAATCAGATTGAAATGTTTCGAGATTTTATTCCTATTTTTCTCATTCCATCGGGTTTTATTCTGACCCTTAAACACACACACACACACACACACACATATACCCGGGGGTTGAGCTCTCAGCCGAAGGAATTAATAGTTGCCACCCGCATAATGCAAAGCACTTCGAATGAATTAAGCACTCTGGTATCCGGTAAGGCACAAATGTAAACAAACGAAATCTACATAATGCCTTATAATTCCCTAGCTGAGGTATGTCAGCAGTGCGGTGTGATACTAAGTCTAACGTTAAGCTAGGTGGGTTTCGATCCCAGCTTCAAGCGTCCTACGTGCCTATCCACACTGAAGAGTTGTAATACAATGAAACAATCAGTCTGTGGATGACAGTGTATATGTATATATATCGATAGATTACGTCAATTCTTATTATGCTTGTAGCTTTTATATAGGTAACCGAAATACATTATAACGAAATTTCTATCGACCAATAAACCTAAAGTTATCTCCTAACAATTTTCAATCTAATTTACAGATAGATATTTCTTTGGAGTTATTTTTCATCGTAGGAATTCTCGATATAATGGATATACCAATGTATTTGCAATTAAAATACTTCTCTTCTTCCAAAGTAGCAACATTAGCATCATCATCAGCATCATCTTGGACCTCTGTTACAACAGGAACCCATCATATTTGAGGTTCGTTTAGTTTATGCTTGAATATATTTCTTATTTTCCTCTTTCTTCAAATCGAGCCACTGGCCTAATGAGCAGAGTGTTTGCCTATAATCGGAGAGACCCGGGTTTAATCTCAGGTTGAGTCATATCAAAGACTCAAAAAATTGTATTTGATACCACCTTGCTTAACACTCAGTATTATAAGTTAAAGATCAAGGGTAAATTGGAGCAACCCAGAGAATATAGTAGCGCCCTCCCTTACACCTCGGTGTAGTAGCTATTGAAAAGGAAGCCTTCGCGTCACCCTCGACTACGATCACCAACTTACTTAATTTCTTCTTCATAAACTGCTATTTTGTGTTAAAAGGCGAAAAAAAATTTTTTTTCCAATTCATAAGCAGCCAACCCATGTGAAATAATCTATGCATACAAAATTTTCTTCCTGTCTTTCACTCTCTCTATGAAGAGTTTTGCATTCTCCCCACCTCCTCTCTTCGCTTTTCTTTTGCCTTTTCTTCACTCATTCTTCTTCCCAGGGAGTTGTTACAAATTATAAATATTTACATATTCGTTATTTACATAACTGTTCCTTTGTGAATCACTGCAGGATACAATATTTCATAAGGGTGGATTATTACTCGAATTTTTATCTGACTTATCTTATTTTCATTTTCATTTGGTGATTTTCATCCGTGGGAAAAATGTTTATTGCAATCAGAATTTCTGGTTTCCAAGATTTTATAACTTCTAAATATTGAGAGCTATGCTGACAAATTCGATGGGAATGGAGCATAATTGAACAGATCATAGAAAATTGAAATAAAAAAAAAAAAAAATAAATGAATAAAAAAGCAGAAAGTCTCCGAACGGCCAGGCAGAGGCTCTCATTGTAATTAAAAATGATGAGTGAAAACTGGAGGTTCCCAAAAAGTCTTGTATGCATGTGCGGAGCCAAGAGAAGCAGATTTTCTTCCGCCGACACCAAGCAGAAGGGAGCGAACGAATCGTTTTGGGGAGGGGTTAATGGCGAGACGTGACGAGGAAAAGACAGATTGCTGAACACAAACTTCTAAGATGCGAGGAAGCGAAAGTTTACGAGCCCCATTTTTGGGGATTTAGCTTCAAAGAGGGTCTTAGGCTAAACGCAATCCAGCGGACAAGTGAGTTAGAAATACAACTGAAAACTTGGAAGAAAATTCAAGGTCTCTGTCTGTTCTCTCTCCTTCTTTCTCACCATGATATGTCTTTGTCTAGATAAAGCGGTCGTCCTAGTTTCCATACTCTCTTTCTTTCTCCCGGCGACTCCCAACAAGTGATAGTTGTAAATAAACGTTTGGTTAGTTAAAGAGAGTTTCTTGCGTTCGTCAACTTTTACCACGCCAGGGTCACAGAAGGGTCCATGGAGGTACAAATGTCTATTTAATGTACATTAAAATTCTACTTGTTCGTTCACACGCTCTACACCCATCTACATATTTTCAATCATTTACAAAGAATTATTATAATAATTGCTTATTTAAATCCGTACAGCTCGGTGCAAATTGCTTATATAAGATTGGAATACTCGATAAATAGAATTACTAATGTTAAGAAACAATACTTGGAATCATTTAACTTTGTGCAAACAAATAAGTTCTTGCATGTTTAAAAATAACGTTATCAACAAACTATTCCTTTACAAATCACACACACACACACACACACACACACACACACACACACACACACACACATATATATATATATATATATATGGGGGGACTGGAAATCCAACAGTATTAAAATCTACAAATATAAAAAAATATTTGTAGAAATATTTGCCAATGTTAAACGTTTCTGTTTTTAGACCTTAATCAGGGTGTGTAAAAGGAAAAAGATGAGAGAGTTTTAAGACATTGTTTCCAATGATTGTGTTCTACTTCAAATTTGTTTGATGTCATTTCGAAATTTATTTATAAAAATTAAAATATCTATCTATCTATCTATCTATCCTTGTTAATATCTATCTGTTCATTCATATCTAGTCTTATTTGTGCATCATATAAATCTATATGTATGTATGTATGTATGTATGTATCTATCTATCTTGATATTTATATTATTTAGTTCCTATCTACCAATTATAAACATTCCATAGTATATCAATTCGTCTTCAACCGAGTTAACCTTTCTGTCAGATTAATTAGATTCACCTGTTTATCTATTTGTCTTTCTAAATATATATAAACGATAAAACTGAATTATTTTAATTATGGATTTTCGCAATTTTCTGAACTTATATGACTAAAAAAAGGAGACAATTTGAAAAATAAATAAATAAATATATAAAACTAAAAAGAGAGACGGTGTCTGATAGTATTGTGGTTTGAAATGATGCTAGATTGAACAATTTTCCGGTGTTTTTTTATTATCTATGTAAAGTAAAATATTGGAATCCGTAAAAATTAAAGTTAATCGTATCTATCTATCTATCTATCTATCTATCTATCTATCTATCTATCTATCAGACATGCACCCATTACCACTATCTCCTTTTCGGATACCCCCCACACACATATGGAGAGAACAGTAGTCTTTTTTTTCCAAGCGTTCAGTTACGAATGACAACTTTTGTAGGATAAGCCGTGAAACCAAAATATGTAGACTTAAGTAGACACCATCAAAATAATTGACTGTTAGAACCAATAATCCTGTTCAGAATGTCGAACAATAAAAGTTATTTAGACATTTATCCAAATAAATTGAATCCAAACACAAAGCCAATAAAGAGACGTACCACCCGCAATGCTAAACTAAATACCCGGTTTTATTTCGACCGGTCAGTCAAGGACAATTCTACTTATTTGTTTGTTTTGTTTTTATTTTTGTTGTTTTTGTTGTTGTTGATGCTTTTCTTTGTTTTTATTTTTTTCGTTAATCCATCCACTGTATATTTACTATGATCTGCTTTTTTTCCCAGTGCGAACTGACCGGTAAAAATGATCGAGTAATTTTTGTTGGAAATCAATTTCGCATTGATGAAGCCTTTGCTATAAGAATTAATTCCGCTTCAGGAAAACTGGTTTTGATGACCTTAAATAAGGTTAGGGAAATGACAACAGTACTAATGAAGGAATAAATCGGGCAGGAGAAAGGGGGAAGTAGTGGGAGACTTCAGTGGGAAGAAAACAATCAACAGTATTAGAAAGTGTGGATGGAAAGGAGGAGGGTCAGAGAGCAAAATTAAAGTGACCTCTTCAAGTTATTTAATTAACAACTTCTCAAATAACAGACTAACAATATGTTGATTCGTAGCTTTAAGATTTTTCACACACACAGACACACACAAGAGAGAGAGAGAGAGAGAGAGAGAGAGAGAGAGAGAGAGAGAGAGAGAGAGAGAGAACAACTTGCCGTGTTCAATAAGGACTACATAGAAACTTTTTCTGTTATATCAAGACTAAGTGTTAAATTGGACGCTATCTATCTATCTATCTATGAGTGTTCAATACTAAAGCTATGTCTGTATTTACTGATCCTTCTTCCACGAGCAGGTGAGACACAAGGTCAATTTTTAAGCGGAGTTCAGGTGATTTGAATTTAGTTTTTCTTCTAGACTGATTGCCTTTCAAGGGTAAAGAACACAGTCTGTCCTACTACTTACCAATAGCTAAGGTAGAAAGATGGTCTCATGCCTTTTCCAAAGCAATTAGTTGGAAGCGAAACACAATCAGCCTCGTCCAGCATTTGTACCTATTTCATTTTCTATATGGCAACCGTTTCGCTAAGTGTGCCTCCGAATTTTTATAAAGATAGAAATGAACAATGAAGAACGCATTTTTTTTTCAAAATAGTTACCTTGGCATTTAATACACTTACTCCAGCGAATTTTTTATTGGTAGAGGCACGACTAAAACTCTTCTTTTGATAAAGTGTGAAGCTGCACTATAGCATTTTTAGAAAGTCCTCCACGTCTGTTGTGGTCTTCAGATAAAACCGGTGGAAGAACAACTCAAACAACGGGTGATAGGTAAACGTTATTGTATTAGCAGAAAAAGGAAGTCATACGAAGGAAGTACTAGCCGTGCTCGGCTTGCAGTCCGCCTGTCAAATGTCTCATAAGGAACGAGAAGTTATCTCCCTTTATTTCTTGTAAACGGATTACAAGAAGGCACAAGGCCTTAAGTTTTGGGGGGAAGGGGAAGGGTGCGGTCTTTGCATTGACTATGTTTACTAAGGGGCCCTAGCTAGCCACATTCGCCGACCCATTCAATAGTACAGTATATAACCATTCATCCATCACCATGCTGCAACCACCAAAATGCCACATTTGCTCTATGAGAAAGACCTACTTAATACCCCGAAAGTGAAATATGATTGTATTTACAAATGATTTATTTACAATGAATTTATATGACGGCAATGGGAGAAAAACCCCGAAATATGTACAAGCGAAAAACAAGGAAAAATTCCCCGTTTGGTTACCCTCCCATCCCCCCGTCTACGAAAATGGAGGCCGACTGTTTTCCGGTGTCCGAAAACACCGAAAACAAGCCGGACCTACCCTAGGTGGGACTGGGATCCTACTCTTGTGGGGTAAAGATATACAGGGTTGGGCGCGGAATGGGACAATAAAAGAAGGCAGGTAATATGATTTTTATATACATGTGAATTTTTCAAGATCTTCAATAAAAGCGGGCTGGAATATGGGTAGAGGTACAAAAATAATGGGGATGGGGAAGATCTTCAGAACTAGCGACTAGATGACGGGGACAATGACTGGCAACATACTGTTAACTAGGCTTCAAGGGGAAAAAGCTTTGCCTACTTACCGGGGGTGGGGTCCCGAAGGACCCGTACCGTAGACGCCATGGGCCGGCAGAGGAGGGGAGGATGACTCCAACATTGCTCCCTTTCTTACGACCAGGCTCGCTGCATTCACCCACCTTCTGCTGAATGTTATGCGATCCAAGCGTTTTCTATCACATCTGATTTTGACCCTAAGCGAATGCCTAAAATACAAAACCAGATCACGATGAGAAAAGTTTGCATCGTCATACAATCCCTTCTTTCGCGTAGTCCAAATCACCATTCGAGCAACAGTTAGGATCGCGAGAAACACCACACGCTTCTCACCCTGAAACGGAGGAAGAACGTTGTCCACGACGTAACCAACGTCGAACAGCACGAGCTGCTTGGGTTCGATGCGAGCCGCCCACTCCCCGACGTGATCCCAAAACGGGCGAACTCGCTCGCAATAGTAGAAGGCGTGCTCAGCTGTTTCTTCTAATCCACTGCCGCAGCGAGGACAATCAGGCATGTCTGCCAGGCCCGCTTTGTAGTTCAAGCCGAGAAGTTATTCAAGAAGCTCGATCCTGGCGCCCAATTTCAGTGAGAGCGGATCTCCTCCGCCGTCCAGCCGCGCCGCTCGCTGAGAGGATCAGAAGCGGAACCCACCAATAGCTCCCGATGTAGCTCTTTCCGAGGTCGTGAAAGGTCACTGGACCCAAGAAAGTTACGAAGGGCCTTTCGGCACTCGCGGACAAAGAGTTCTTCGCCCAAAGGCTTACGTCGACCTTCAGCCTTTGGGTCTGACTGGAGGCGAGGAAAAGTCCGACTCACCTTTCGTCTCCACACAGCGTCCCCCGTCAAGGACCGGCCCAGGTATGCAAGTCTTTCAGCAAGCCAGTGGCTCTCCAGGCATACCCAGACCCCCGTTGCGTGTACGTTGGATACAGACCTGCCTACGGACCATCGGCCTTGCACCTCCCCAGAGCAATCTGGAGAGGGATTGTTGAAGTGCCAACCGACGTGCCTTAGGCAGAGGAAGTACAGCCAATCGGTAAAGGATCAGAGGGAAGACGTACGTGGTGCACTCCTCCGCCCTGCCCTTTAAGGACAACCTCCTTGAAAGCCAGATTCCCACCTGAGCATTCACCTTGGTTTGTACTTCCGACCAATTTCGCTCCAGTTGGAGGTCGGGCCCGAACCACACCCCGAGGATGCGGACGGGTCCGTCACTCCAGCGGAAGGGCCTTGGAAGAGTATTGCTACCCCTCCAAGCACCGAGCCGCAAACCTTCGCTTTTGTCAAAATTGACCTTGGCTCCTGCGATCCGCTCGTACTCGACAACCGCCTCTTTCACAGCCTTTATATCCAGGCGGCAGGATACAAAGACTGTGATGTCATCAGCGAACGCGGAAACCCTTGCCGTAAGAGGGCCAGCAAAAGGGACACCGCGCAGGGACGAACTTGTCCCCTCATCCCTAAGCCTGTGCAGGAGGGGCTCCAACGCGAGGACATAGAAAAGAGGAAACAGGGGGCAGCCCTGCCGGACCGAACGCTCGATCGCGAATACCTCCGAACGCCTTCCGTTCACCTGCACCACTGCCTGAGGGTTGTGGTACATCATGCTAATCCATCTGCGGAATTCCGGTTTGAATCCGTCAGTCTCCAAAACAGTCGCCAAGAACCGATGGTCAACCCTATCGAAGGCCTTGGACTGATCTAAACTGATTAGTGCGGCTTCGGTGTCGTCTTCTATCCCCTCTAGGACCTCGCGAATCAAGTGCAGATTGTCCTGGATCGATCTTCCCTTCACAGCAAAGGTCTGTTCGGGGCCGATCAGATCACTGATGACATGCTTTAAACGATTCGCCAAGACCCGGGCCAAAATCTTTAACTCTGTGTTAAGCAAAGTTATGGGCCTGTAGTCGTCTAAACCCTCGCCAACATGCTGGCCACCTTTCTTCAGCAATGTGATCACGCCCTTGGTAACGCAACCAGGGATGGCTCCCTGGGCGAACTAATGATTGAACACATCCGTCAGAATAGGGACAAACATGTGCGACATCCTCAAGTACACTTTGTTGGGCAAACCATCTAGTCCCGGCGACTTGTTGAGGCCGACCTGCTTCAACGCATCATGGACTTCGCATTCAATAACCACACCCTCGCAGCTAGCCGCTTCAGCCACCCCAAGGCGGGGGAAGTCGGCGAGATAGCTACGAAACTCTCGGATCGGGAGATCAGTGCAGCGGGAAAAGCGATCCCGAAAGTGCGCCCGAAAGGCATCACGCATCTCCCGACTGGATCGCAGCAGTCGCCCGTCCGGGGTCTTGACAGACGCGATGTACCGATCGGGGAACCTTCGCACTTCTTCTTCACGCGCAGTCGCGTTCGATTTCACAGCTTCGTTGAGAACTCAATTTAATCTAGATCTAACTACGAATCCCTTGTAGCGCTCGCTACTCTCACGCTCAAGGTCCCTCCTAGCTAGTTCTACACCTAGGGAGTCCCCCCGCCACCGCCCGGGAAAGTCTATCTTCTATAGATTTCGCCTCCTTGGTCTTATCTAGGTTGAGCTGTCGACCGTATTTGGTGGCGAAGTCTCTAATCCTATATTTGAGAGAAACCCACCAGCTTTTCCCGGTAACCGCCCCCACTAACGCCCGCTTAATTAGAGATTCTAGCCGATCCCGGAAGTCCCGTATCTCCAGTAAGGAGGTATTGAACTTCCAGTAGCCGGCTAGACTAGGCCTATTAGCTAACCGCAGACTGACCCTAACAAGCTTATGGTTAGTCCACGCTATCAAGTGGAACGTGGGACAACTAACGAAATCAATATCAGCTCGTCTAACACTCTGTCCAAGTAGGAACCTACTTTGGCAGAGGGCGAGCTATCTAGCCACGTCCACATCTCCCGCCCAGGGTGATCAAGACGAAACCTGTCGACCAGGCTGTGACGAGTCACGAAGCCGACAAGGCTGCTATAACACCTTCCCGCTCTCTTAGCTCCTTGCCCGACCTTATCTATCTTGGGATCAAGGATCGCATTCCAATCACCCATTAAGACTAGCCGCTTCGTATCGTCCAGGAACGGCGCCAACCGACGAAAAAAGGAAATCCTCTCCGCAGCGATATTGGACGCATAAACCGCAACCAGACAGAACTTGAAACTTTTCACGGTAACATCGGCCACAACCAGCCGGCCCCCGCCACCTGCAAAAACAACGTCAACATCAGCATCAAGGCTGCGTCCAACTATCAAGAAGACCCCAGCGCAGGTGCGGCTGCCGTATACTGAGAAAACGTCAAAGTCGTTTTCCAGCACCCGACAGTCGGCACCGCAAGTGAAGTGGGTCTCTTGCCCTGCAGCAACATCTACACCGAGGTTATTGAGTTCACCAAGCAAGTGCGTGCATTTGCTTGAATCCCTCAGTCCCCTCACATTCAAACTGGCTAGGTTTAGAGCCATCAGTCCCACTTACCTTACTCAGTGTTGACTACGGGACGGAAATCCTTCGGGGTAAGAATGCCGACAGCCTGACGCAGGGAACCGGTGCCGAGTTCAGTTGTAACCCGGTTGTCCCTGGTGATTCCGCCGACATCTATTGGAAACCGCAACTTTAGGGACCTATAAAATGACGGGTGAACCAAAATAGGGACCTTGCCCGAACAGAAAGGTATACATTTTTTCAGTGAGGAGTGCTCCAACTCCGCCAACTTCATGCCCGTATCAGTCTGACAGACCGTACTCAAGAACTTCCACACGCCCTTGGTACGGTCGCCAGCTGACCGGACAAAAGTGGTCACCATGGCTGCACTCCTGAAATTTGCGGGGGTGGAAACATTCAAGTCTTTGATTTTGTCCCGGTTCAGCAGCGGCTTTAGTGCCTTTCGAAGCTGGAAGTCACCGACTGCTTCCAGCTCTACTGAGCACAAAGCCGCTGCCTGCTGGATCTGTTGTATAGTTAATTCTTCACCCTCCTGCCGATTTGTTTTTTTGCTAGCAGGAGGGTCATGTTTTTGTGTGGCCGGAAAGAGTTCTTGCGATGATATGGTAGAGGGGCTAAGTGAGGGAAGGGATGGTGTTCTTGTTAAATTTAGGGGTTGGGATCGGTCAGCTGATTGTGACCTTGGGAGGGGGATTTGGTAGGGGCGGCGATATCTTTTCAGGTATTGTTCTTGCTGGGGGGAAAGAGTGTCCATTTGATGAAGAGGTTGTGTAGGTTGTAGGATTTTAGGGGGAAATGATGGTGGAGGCAGAGGTGGAGGTGGAGGAGGTGGCTGTTTTTGTGGCTGAGTGGAGGGGCCTGCCTTAGGTTGTTCAGAGCATATTTTTTGGCGGCTGCTTCCCCACTGTCCCGTCTCCTCTTCAAGTTTGAACTTGTTTCCATCTCTTCTGGTTGGTTAGATTTGTTTTTCTTTTTATTCCTTTTGGAAGTCAGTGATGCTGAGGATGCTGTTGGTACTGCTGCGGCTGGTGTCGTTGGGGTTGCTGTTGAAGTTCTGGGTGATGCTGCTGGTGTCGGTGTTGCTGGTGCCGGTGTTACTGGTGGTTCTGGTGCTGCTGCTGCTGCTGCTAATGGTGGGGCCTTAATTTGTTTTTGGGGAGGGGATGAAATGGGACTTTTTTTCCCTTGTTTAGGGGACCCCTTCCTCTTTCGGGTCACTGCGGTCCAGCCCTCCTGGTTATTTGTTTTAGGCTGGACATGACCCGGGCCCTGGGCCTCCGCTTGCTTGTTGATGGTGGTGGTGGCCGCTGTGTCTGTTGTTGTTGTTGTTGTTGTTGCTGCTGCCTTTTCATTGCTGTCGGTTTTCTGGGGGCAAAACTTGGTGATATGGCCAATTTGTTTACACCCCCAGCACCTGGGGCGTCTTCCCTCCACCACCACCATCATTTGCCGGTCCCCGCTGATTAGTGTCAGCCAGAAGGCATAATCCCCGTAGGCTGTCCCGGCCGGGGATCTGAGGGGGTTAAACTCTTCTACTTGGCCATAGGCACTTAAGTAGGCTGCCAAAACCTCCCCAGTGATGAAGGCCGGGACATTGCACACTGTGACGCGGAGCCTACGGGTGCCCTTGTACTCCGGCTGTAGCCTGACGAGAAGTTATCTCCCCAGAGCGAGCTAAGCTCAGAGAATATGTTTAGGTTGAACGAGTCCATATAACGTTCTTACTTTCCTTTAATTTTCAGTTCAGGAAACAAGTCACACGAAAATTAATCTGGTGAGTTGCTGCTTTTGCACAATTCTGTGCACTTATCAAAAACCGGTGGACAAACTGGGGCGCTAACACAGATGCATTATGACTGACTAATAGACCACATGTCTGGGTGTTTATGGCGTACAACATCCCAAAAACAACACAAGACATCCATGTACTATTGTTTGGAGACAATTTGATTATATAAAGCATATTTATAGGGAACTGTACCTACTTTGTCACAAAAGACTGTGAGCAATATTTTGATCTTGCTCTGAAATTTGCGATCTTTCTTTGGTTTTGGTTTATCGGAGACTTCTAGACAGATGACGGAGCTTTAGTTTCAGGATCGTTACCATATACCCTCAGTTCGTAATTTTTTTCAAAACGTCTTGGAATCTTACCATCCTCGGTGAAGCTGTTAACTGGCAACAAATAGCCAACCTCACAAACTCTCGCGGTAAGTGCAAGAAATGATCACACAAGTGTTGAAGATTTTTAACGGGGTCCAGCGGAAGACAAGTCAGGAGCTAGCAAAACTCCATTGGGGATGAGCTACGATTGATGGAACAAGAGAATCTTTCCTTCATCGACCAAAATGATCTGTTCAGGTCTTCTTGTCTTGAAGCCGGCTTGTAAGTTAAAACACAAAGAAAGTGAGTGGTATTTTTTGGAACACATGTCTGACTTGCCTTTTTGGTTACCTTGTGGTAATCTATTCATCATGTCTTTGTCTTCGGCAACTTGCTCCAAGACCCATCATGCGACAGTCTTCATCATTATTTCTGATTTATTTTTACACTGAAGCAAAATCAATAGACCGAAACTCCTTCTGTAGAAAGCGCTGAACAAATTTTGCTAAAATTCGCTTCTTCCATATTTTCAGTAAGAATGGCTTGACATGACCCAATTTAAATGCCTATCTCATCACAAAACTCTCTTATATTCAATCTTCTATTTGTCTTCAACAATTCCGATGCAACATTTTAACTGTTTCAATATTTTTGCCAGTGGAAGATTTCTCCGGACTATTGACACTATTCTGGGAGTGACGATGCCTCTCAGTCTTTGGTATGGCACTTTGCATCATACCCATCGGATTCTCTCGGCATTTCAAAGCTTTCAGTACTAGATTTGCCAGTTTGGGCAAAATATAAAGCAGACTCGTTGTTCCGTATTTTCAACGACCATAAAATGTGACCTGCGGAAAATAAAAACAAGACAAGTGTACAGTGGAGCATTGCATTTAATAATTTGATATCAAGACATCTAGACTTTGGGTCAGGGCTAATTAGGAAGAAAATTATAAAACCAGTCTTGATACTATTTAACACACCTTATTTATCTATCTAGAGACATCATTAATTGACGCCCTTGCGATGTAATCATTACAGTCGTAGGAAAAGGACACGGCGACCCGAGTTCAATCCTTGGACGATAGTGTTTACTTTCAAATAACGTTAAGACCCTTGGGAAAGATATGAATCCAGCTATTCTCTCTCCAGCTAAGGGTCAATAGGAGATGAGTCTATAATCTTTAACCTTGCAATGGCAACCAGTCTAGGAAAAGAAAAATTAAAACCTGTTAAACTCCTCTTAGAATTGACCTTGTGTCACATCTTATTGGTATAGAGGGTTAGGTAAATCTATCTATTTATCTATATATCTATGTCGTAGCCTAACGATTATCAGCTCAGGAAATGGTCATGGCAACCCGAGTTCAAATCTTGGTATGAGGCTATTTGTGTCTTACTTTTGCGCTAATGCCTTGGAGAAAAAGCATGAATTCATTCATCCCTCCAGTTATAAGTAAATAGTAGGGCAGTTTGGGTTCTTTAGATTTGTTACGGAAACCAGTTTTGTAGAAAGACAACTCTGAATTCTATCCCTTTATCCTCTGCTTGAAACATTAACCTTATGTCGCATCTAACCATTTGTGAAGAGTTTAAATAAATACATACACCCAGAGACCTGTTAAACATAATAAGTAAGTAAAGTTGGCGACCGTTGTCGAGGGCGACCAGAAGGCTCCCTTTTCAATAGCTACAACATCGAGGTGTTGGGGAGGGCGCTACTCCTTTCCCTGGATTGCTCCACTTCACCCTTGATTCGTACCTTATATTGCTGAGTGTTAAGCAAGGAGGTACCAAATACCATTTTTAAAGTCTTTCGTATGACACGACCTGGGATTGAACTCAGGCCTCCCAGACCATTGGCGAACACTCTACCCACTAGGCCAATGGAGCATGATGGCAATTTAAATAATTGCGTCATGTACTTGCCTCATTCAAGCATCTATTTCTTTGTCGTTTGCAAAGGACGGATATAACTTTTAAAAACATGTGAGGATTTAATTTTTCCCACTTTCAAAAGTCAACAATACTTTGTTTGATACATTTGTTTGTTTGGTTTTAATGGAGTATCAACCTTCGTGGGTTATTTAATGCCAAACCATCCTTGTAAATGAACAGTAAGTAAAGTAAATAAAGAAGATAGGGACCCTCAGTTGTTACGTATTTATGCAAATATTATTTAATATGGTATTTATACGAGTATTGCTCAATATGGTATTTATTACTCAATATGGTATTTATTACTTAATGTGATATTTATCTTACAAAATTTATTATTTTATATTACCCCGAACAATGAAGAATATTTACAAAGTCGACAGCACAGACGTCAGCATTCAATTTCTGTGTTTGATTTTAACAGTCATGAATTTTTAAACTGACGTAATGTAATCAAGACGTTTTCTCTTTTTTTTTTCTTTCAGGTGAGGTTGAATTACTTGGGTGTATATAGTTAACCACTGTTATCTCTCATTGCCGGGAACCTAACAATGCTCATGTCTTGGTTGAGTAATCAAGTTTATTTACAACATGTTCTCTTAACAACTTTAAAGAATTCCACCAAGCCCAATGTAAACAACATATCTTTAATTTACCAGTTCGGGTATTTTTAGTGGGGACGGATAGAGAGACGGACGCGACTCAAAATCAAAAACAAAAAAAAAAAAAAAAAAAGGAAAGAAAGAAAATGACATATAGAATCAAAAGAATTATGCATTCTGGATTTTTAATTTAATAGTCACTTGTTAAAGTCACGTGTGACTTAGCTACAGTCACGTGTGACTTAGTTACTGTCACATGAGACTAAGTGAATGCAAAGAAAATAAAGTCTATTTTGCGTTTTAACCTGACGTTTTACTTTGGCGATTGGACAGTTCATAAACTGGCTTGAACAGAATAATATTCATTCAGTAAAATACATAAAATACATATTTTTCAAATTAACTTTATATTGCACAATTTTTACCGTTTCATCGGATTGTTAAACGACTCAACTCACGTTGTGTTTTGTTAAGTAAAGATTAGTCGGTCACAGGTTTTAATCGAAACTGTATAAGCCACCGGTCAGCTCCACGAAGAAAAAAAGAAACAAAACAAACCTAAGAATAGAAATGTAAGGCCATTTTTATTGATGACAATTTCTCTCAATCGAAACATGGAGCGGTGAGTGTACCTTCTCATTCTAAGTGAATTGACTTAAACTCTGCTTTCTTTGATTCGCTCTTCTTGTGACTTGCGACCACGCGCTGCCACTTGTTTTTTGTTCTATTCCTGACCGCTCCTTTGAATATAACAGGCCTTATCCCGGAAAAGACAATCGTTTTTACCGAGTGAACTCCCCAGAACTAAAGAACTTTGAAAAAGAATCTACTGATGTCTGACCGAACTAGCGCTGAAAACTTGAGTTTATTATGAGCATTAAAAAACTAATCCTTTCATCCGCATCGAGAAATTCTTCTTTTTTCTATTCTGTTAAAATCTGTCCATTTCCCTAACTTTCTTAGCTATCTTTTTGATACTGCTATGCACACATCCATGTACTTACATATATACATACATATGCGATATCTATGTCAATAAACACACATACAAATATGCTCGCACCCACATGCATATCGAGATATATATTACACCCATACGGATCCATATCAAAAGAGAGACGTACACACCTCGACGAATATGCCTGATTGCACTTACACAGGTGAACCTAGAGAAAGAAGAGCTTGTAGTGTAACATTCTTCTTGACTTTAATAAACGGTTTGGCTCACTAAATTAAAAAGAAACGTGGCTTCAACAAAACAACTGTCAGTTTAAACAATGGAAAGGAATATAAAACACATTCAAGAAAGAAATCCACTGTGGGGAGGAGTGAAAGATCAGTTTTTCTTCAGGAAAGGAATGTAAAATAAATGATATAGACAATTTAAATCCATTTGAAAATTTATGGTGGAAATGTTTGTTTTTTTTAAATTGTCCATGAAAAGGCTCCATCCACCAAAGATCTATTAATTCGCATTCGAGAAAGTTGGAATCATCTTGATAAAGAAGATTGTTTTAGATTTGTTGAATCCATGCCTGAATGAATTAAGGTTGTCATAAAAACTTGAAGAGGGTCAACTAACTATTAATTCTAATTATTTTGTCTTTGAACTTTATAATTATTTCCTCATTAATATTTTCCTCTACATGACTTGGAAAAAATTAATCTAAATAATTTCGGTTTTGTTTTCAGTTTCGATTTTTTGGTGGGTTATTTAATATCAAAACCATTCTTGTAGAAAAATTGTCATTATTTAAGCCAGAACTAGAAGTGACTAAAGGAAGTTAATATCTTCCTCAAAGTTCAAAGTCTAAAAGAGAACGTTATAATAACACGACAGGAGTTGGAATTCGTTCATTACGATAATTGTAGTCCAGCGCGTTGGCCACTAAATCACAGTTACTTTTCCTTTTAAATGATTTAATTCAATTTGATTTAGGAATATTTCATGATGCCAGAATCTTTTTATTTGACACAAAAAAAGGTTTTACATCAAATCTGTTAAGGCCTTTTTTTACTGCACAAAAATAACAGCAAACAAACATGGTGAACATCCTGAAAGTGTGCTAATTCCATAACTTTTGCCTGGGGGTAGTGTACTGGTAGAGGGTAGTGTATTGTTGTGTGATATATTCCCACCCTCAACGTAAGTGTGCAAGCATTTGATAGATGAGGTTAGAGGAGATCTTAACTGAAACAGGCGATGATAAAGTTTGCATTTTGTGTTTGAGGAGTTGAATTTTTGGAGGACTCCAAGTAGACATGTCTTTTTTTTGGGGGGGGTAACCTATGGATTGATTCGATAGATAGAAGATGCAAATATTTTCGTACTCTTCGTGACAGACAGTTTGGAAACTCACTAACGTGGCCCGTCTGAATTATTAAAACATTAATAAGCGTGGTAACGAAACTGAAAGTGCATGTTTGTCCATTTCTTCCTTCTCCTTAATCACGTGACAACTTTCTTGTCCTTGCAACGCCACAATATTCTTTTAGTATTTTCTGTGTCACTGTTTAATCAGAGGGAAAGAACATTTTGACGTATTTGTTGGATGACCCCTCCTTATGATATCACGGGTCACATGAACAGATCATTTGCAAATAATGACCATAATGACATAATTATCGACAAGATTCGCTTGAAATATTTTTGTTTATTTTATTGTCTCGCTATCTTATGATTTTAATAAAGAATTTTCTTTTTCTTTTTTTCAGAAACCTGCCCATCAAAAATATGCCGAAAGTGAAATTGATGCAAAATCAGACTGAAGTATGGGTGATTTACAAGTTTGGCTAATCAAGTTATCTTATTAATTATAAACAACGAAATCATTTTGAAAATAAGAATATACTGTGACACAAGACCGATAATATGCATTGATATCGATTCTAGTTGACTGGTTACAAATCTACTAAAAAGAAAAGTATTTAGCAATAGGGTAAATAATTTATAGCTTAGATACTGATAGTCTAAAGGGGCGTCTATTTTCTCTTGTCACTTACGAAATAAAACCTCTTCGATTTCCCAATTTTTTTACCATGTTCACAAAAAATTGTTATTACTAGCAAAACTATCTGCCCTCCGCCGGGTACAAGTATTCAAGTTTTAATGCAATAAAATATCAAATTCAAAATTCTGACGTAACTAAATGAAAATGCATATAAAAAGATTTCACTTACTTTCATTTTATTTGATTTCTATATAAAATTATTCAAAGGATTACTTTTAAAACGTATAAAAATAAAATAATAATATTAGAAATTAATAAGTAATTATTCAGAAAATGGGATATTGTTACGACCAGTATGCAAATTACCCACACCATATACAATGTAAATCTTTATTTCATAGTAATATATAATACATATAACAGTGTTTTAATCGCATTAACAATATGAATTGTTTTGACACAAATCTAACTGCTCGCCATTGTTAACTAATAAGATACTACTTAAGTTTAAATTATGATTATATAATAATGATTGAGAATATAAATAACTAAGGGAATTATGACGTCAATGGTGAAGTAGTTTCGGTTATAGACAGACACATAATCTCTATAATAGTAAGATTATTATTCTCCGAGTTTGCACACCAGCTATAAGCGATATTTTTTACTGGTGTCCGAGCGACAGTAAGTTTCCTTATTTTAAGAGTCATTTAAATATCCTATCCGATTTTAGCACTGCTGTGGTCTAGATGGTTTCAGTTTTTCCACTGATCTCTAGTTCATCTAATCGCTTTTCTACGGTATTATTATTGCAAGGTTTTCACTCCAGGTTTCACTGGAGTCTGAATGACACTAAGTCTCCTCCCGTTTACAGGACTCTTCTCAGTATTCCGGCCGATATGAACAATGCTGGAGCTTGGATGATCTCAGCTCATTCTCCAATTTTCAACTCTTCCAGTCCTTTTACCTAGTCTTTAGGGATCGTTCTGAGCGTACCAATTACAATGAGTATGACCGTCATTTTCATGTTCCATAGCTCTTTTAGTTATTATCATTATTATTATTTTACTCCTTGATAGTTTTTATATATCAGCGTTAGCTAACGGTCTTTCAATGGAGTTTGAGTGACAGTATGTCTCCTCAAGTCTCCAGGACTCTTCTCAGTATTCTGGCTGATCTCAACCATGCTGTTGTTTGGATAATCTCCACCCATCGTGTTATTTCCAAGTCCTCCGGTCCTTGTATCAACTCTTTTGTGACTGTACCAAGAGCACCAATTACATTGGGTACAACGGTCACTTTAATGTTCGACAGTTTTTTCAATTCCCTAGCAAGGTCGAGGTAAGTGAGATATCGCTTGTTAGTCGCTTAAAACATCCACAGAATTATTTTTCTTCCCACTCTTGTTTTTTGGTTGTTGTCGTTCCGCTGGTCCTCGTGTCGTTAGTATTGTAACCAGTCTTCCTCTGCGTTTTTCTATGTAGTCTTCGAGTCGTTGTATCAATGCGTCAACGCTCAGTTCAATGCAGGCAAGCCCTCTTCAACCCTATTTCCTTGACACATATAATCTGTCAACGTCATTTCTGGGATGCAAGGCCTTATGCATGGTCATTAGTTTTCTTGTTCTCTGGTCCATTTCAAGAATGGTCCCGAGTATTTTACGTGGAGGACAGCTCAGGTATTTATACATTTGACAAGGTTCCTGCTATAGAGTTTTGTCTCGAGTAATTTCTGGTTCTTCTGAGATACTCTTTTTTAATTTTTTCTTTTATTTCCACTTGTTTGATATTGACAGCTTTTAATATTCCCAAGTATTTGTAGGTTTCCTTTTCTCCAAGCGTTCTGAGTTTTCTTTGATTTGATAAATCGACTCCTTCCGTCATGTGTTGTTTGCCACTTTTCATTACTAGCATGGCACATTTTTCTATGCCAGAGTCCATTCTTATATCTTAACTGTATATTCTCACAGTCTGTATTAGGGATTCCAATTCTTTTTCGTTTTTGGCAAAAAGTTTGATGTCTTCCATGTACATCAAGTGGTTGATCTTTTTTTGCGATTTACTGAGTTTGTATCCGGCTGTGCATTTCCTAAGGATGTGGTTGAGTGGCATCATGGTTATCACAAATTAAAAGGTGATAGTGAATCTCCCTGGAATAAACCTCTTTGGATCTTTACCTCTGCTTAGCTCTTTCCTCCTGCTGTCAGTTTCACTCTCCAGGTTTCCACAGTCTTCTCGATAAAGTGTATAACTTCGTCGAGTATTTTATACATCTTGAGACAGTGTAATATCCAGCTTTGGGGGACCAGATCGTACGCCTTTTTGTTGTCAATCCAAGCCATAACTAGATTTTTCCGTCTCGTTTTAGTCTCGTTGAAGATGTGTTGATAATAGTTCTCCTGTGCCTCTGGTTCTCTTGTAGCTTCCTTTCTGTTCCTCTAGGAAGAGTCTGCGGCTTATCGATGAGTAATAGATCTCCTCCCTAATTTGTGCCGTTAGTATTTTCTACATCACAGTTAGGCACGTTATGGGTCTATAGTTGTTTGGGGCAGTTCCTTTGAGGGGGTCTTTATGGATTAGAGTGGGCTTCCCTTTGATGATCCATTCGTGTATCTCAGTTTTCTGTATGCATTTATTCATTTCGGTAGCAAGTCTGTTGTGGATGGAGGCGAATTTTCTAAATCAAAATCCGTGTAGGCCATCTAGGCCAGGAGTTTTCCAGTTTGATATTTTTAGTGTTGACCTGAGTGCATCGTATGTTCACCTTAGAGCCTTCTTCTTGCGTTCGCAACTCTGTTTTCATGTTGTTTATCCATTCGGCATTTTTGTTATGATCTTTCCGTTTACATATCTTGCTCAAAAATCTTCTTGCCTCTTTCGTATCCAATTGTTGGTATGTCATCGCCCATTCACCCCCTACTTTAGAATTTTCTTTCGTTGTTTCGGAACGTCCTGTTTTTTTATGTATTGTTTGGTCTTGTCTCGGTATCTTTTTAGTCTTCCTTCTTTCGCCATTATTTTTTGTTTAGTCTCCTCTAGTTTTATTTTTCGTTCTAGTTGCCGTTCTTTTTTAGTTTCGCCCGAATGTATTTTAATATTCTATTTTAGTATTTTTGCTTGTTGTCATAGATTTTTAATCTTTGATTCTATTCTGAGTTCCCTCCTGAGTTTTGACTTTCTGTCTGTGGTCTTCAGAGGGACGCCAATTTTATTGCAGACTAATTTTGCTCCCGCATATATCGAATCGTTTAACTCCGAGATGTCGTTTTTCGGGGTATCTGTCAATAAGTCGTTCACTTTCTCGGTTTCAGACTTGACTTTCTTCCAAACTTGATTCCTGAGAGAAGACAACGTGATTTTCTTTTTAGACATAATTCTTTTAATGATATCTACATTCGTTTTTGTCTTCAGGGTCAGTGTTTGCGTTTGTGGGTTTGCGGTGTATGGGTCACAGTCATGAAGTTTTTGGTTTGGAGTTTCTGGTTTTCCTGTATTTAGTGTATCGGTTACTGTATTAGGGGTATATTGATAAGTTTGCCAATACATTTGTTGGTGCATTTCCGGTATTTCAAGGTTAGAAAACAAATCTGTGAAAATTCCACGCTATACCAGTATAACTGTTCGAATTCTATATCTAAAGTAGAGATAAATATGATAGTTGCAACTTACTCTTCGAATAGATGTATAAAATATATAGCATCAAATTAAAAAATGTTTTCTTATTTGATAAGAAAGTGTATAATGGTGATAATTGAATCAGTAGGGATTTTAAAAGTATTTTCTATAACCTTAATAGATATGTATCTAATGTTAAAAAATTTAATGTAAGCAAATTTTTATGCTTAAAGCTGTTACAGTCTGATTTAAAATTTAATCATATAATCTGTGGATTTCAAAGTTAACATATCACAAGATATCTGTTTGAATTAAAGAGGTTTGATAAGTTTTAAAAGTTAGAAAAAATATTAGCATATTCCTTGTTTTGTTTGCAAATAAGTATATACACTTATGCCATATTACTCTTATAGCTGTTATAAAATTATATGATCAATACACAGAAATATTGACAAAAAAATTGTGTGAATAAAAGAAAGACACACTTAACGTTTAATAAGTTTAAATGACTATTACCCACCATTTCTTCCCCCGGTCTTCATCTTCTTCTATCTCCCCTACCATTTCATTACCCCACTCTTCTTTATTACTCCTCGTTTTTTCTCTTCTCTTTTATTTAAGATGTTTTTCTCTCTTTCTAATATTTTATACTTTGTTTTTTTTTTTATCCACAAAAGCAGGCGACACTGCATGTATATTTATAAATGAAAGAGTAATACAGATGAACAACACGTGGTATTTTCAAGTGTAATAATAATAATAATAATAATAATAATAATAATAATAATAATAATAATAATAATAGAGGTTAGAGGACGAGTGGAGACCATCCAAACTACAGAACTATTAAGAACGGCCAGAATACTGAGAAGAGTCCTGGAGTCTTGTGGAGACTTGCTGTCACTCGGTCTCCAGTGAAAGACCATCAGCTGAAGCTGATGTGAAAAATTCTCAATAAGTAAATATGATTATAATAGGGCATAGTGATATTTCGGATTTGTAAATGATCATATTATATATTCTACAAATAGGAAGCTGATATAAGTGGTTGCCAAAACCAGCATTTTAGCGATATGGGTATAAATATCGTTTCTTGTTCAAATCGAAAGTTTTTGTGGTTTTTGTGACGTAATCACTGACATAGTCGGTGAGAACTCTGGCCAACTTAGTGAGATACCAAAATATTTCTGAATGGAGCCAATCGTCAATGATGTAGCCCTTGTAAAAACCAATATTTCGAACGCTAATTTTCCAGACAAACTTTGAAAATTGGCCCAACACCATCTTTTTTCCTTTTATCAGACTAAGCTAAGTTTTAGTGCGTATCTGGATACTTCAATACAGATGTAATGAATTCGATCTTAAATTGATGCCTTATACTAAGCTAGGCTTCGTTAATCTCAACAAGTTGGGAAACTGAAATCGTCAAAGTACTAATTGATTTGCTGTAATAAGAAGGAGTATGTGCCAAGTCGTAGAGCCATGGCTACTGAGTTCGATCCTCATTATTTTTTATTTGAAGAAATTCCTAACTTTTGACTTTGATGCCTCCCATCCCTCAACTAGTCAGAGGAGAAGAAAGAGTCAACTCTATACACGACTGAAAATAAATAAGATTTTTTACTTGTTTATTAGACTTCCCATGTATTAATATTTTAACTTATATAGATTACTACCGTAGGCAGTAAATAAATAATTATGGTAAGTTTTGTCTTTATACATTTATACATCTTTATACTTTATAAAGCCTTAACTACTAAAAATTTTTAAAAAAGCTAAAAAGATTTATAGTCTCGATCTTTAAAAGTCGCCTTAAACAGTCGAAAGCGACACTAAAATATTTGAAGCAGCAATTGTATATAAACAATTATTCTCTTGACTTCATATTACTTGTTCAGTGAAGGCATGAAAACTTCTTTCTCAGGGGTAGAAGCTGAGCATTTTAATATTTTAGACTAAAATTAAATCCATTTTAGGGAGGGAATTCTAGTTTCAATTCCTGTAATTTGACCTTACAATCCAACTTAGATTTAAGAATTTACTCGAAATGTCGAATCTTGAATACAAATGATTTGCTAAAGATTAAAAAGTTTATTCAGGTATAAAAAATCTCTTATCCGAAATTTTTAAAACTAAAAATCTCCGAAAACCGAATTTTTTTTCGGTTAAGGAATCTTCACAGCAAACTTTGGCACCAAAACCTGAGCCGATCATTAACTGTCAGTTGTGTTTCAAAGCCAATCCAGTCTTTGTTATATACGAACATATTTCTTTGTTTTGTACTTTTGTGACTTTGAGGACTGCAAAAATATTTTAAAAATTCTCAGACACCCAAGTGATAACAGTGAGAGGCAAAAGAAATGCCTATCATTATCCGTACATCAGGAAGAAGAGTTATTGTCGGAGCTTAATCATTGTAGTGAGGGAAGATTATCAACTTAGTCTAAAAAGGGTAGGGCCTGGGCTTATTGCATGGCGCATGAAGCGCGGTTGAAAAGAAATGCCGACAGAACTAAGAATTTTTTCTCCTCACTGAAGTTTTGATTCCTCTTGGATATTTCCTACACTAAACCAACTTATAATCAAATTTTGGCTTCGTCTGAAGCGAAATAAATCGCCTTACAGAACATTACATTGTCAGAACAAGGACGGTGTATAACTTAAAGAAACAGTTGTATGATTTAACTGTGACAGTGATTTGAGGAAATAAAGGAAACATAAAAAAAGAACAAAATTGATAAGAAAAAATGAGATCGGGCGCTAATGAAATTGGTTCGACAAAATAGCGAACCACACTGAATGTAAAAGTACAGGTGTTCAACATAGTTTGAGTCTGTAGTGACCAGCACACAGGCTGGAAGCGAACTCGCTACCTCGCCATAACGAGTATTACAACGAATGACGACAACTCACCATTCCACTAATTTGCGTAAGACTTTAATTAGAAATTAAATGAGTCGGGATACACTTCTCTTTCACGTTTAATTTTGTCTTAGCATTGTTATTTCTTTCGTTCAGTTGTTGTATTGAATTTTAAAATCTCCCAACTTCATTCTTCTTCGTCGGATAAAAGTTGTGAGAAATCAGTTTTTAAGTTTGAAAACTCAATGTTTTCCTTCGAAAATGAAAAAGTATGATAGTAATTTTTTTTTTGTTCTGATAATTCATCCACTCTCCACTTCATATACCTATTTTATTTCGTTTAAAATTAACTGTATTTATTATTTAAATGGTCATTAATTATTCCATAGAATATTCATGAGGTTCACTGCAGAAATATTGTCTTTGATATAATCCATTAATAGCAGACTGTGCTGTTCAGCAGTCAGCCTCTTAAAACCATAACAGTATTATAGACAATGATTCCGAAATACGAAACATATCGAATTCCCAAATATCTCTGATCCTAAGGAAAAGATATTGTGTACCTGTAATCTATTTGGGGATGAATTCTTGTTAAATCAGCCCATTAAAATTAGTGTTTCGACAAAAAGTGAAAATGTAGTTTTTGTTGTCACCGATAAATCTTTGACGAGTATTTTGCTATATTTTCAAAAACTTTTTATCACAATTCCCAGATTATCGTGACAAACAGTGTAAATCTAAAATGGATGATGCTTCAAACTCGTGTATCCCTTACATTTGGGGTTTGTTCCTTCAGTTAAACAAGCCGATGATAATAATTAAAATCTATCCATATGGTATTTATTCCTTATTTTCTCAGAATGCCTGATACATCTCTTCTGTTTGATTCTGTCTTTATCCGTCCACCGTCCACCCGTCTCTCTCTCTCTCTCTCTCTCTCTCTCTCTCTTATATATATATATATATATATGTGTGTGTGTGTGTGTGTGCAGCAGTCTTTCATTTAAGCATGTTTGATTAAATAGTAAAGACACATTTTGTCTATATAATTTTATTAAGATCCTTTCAAGTTTTCGGATAAGTGTCTTGGTTTCAGGTTGGAATCGGTGGATGAATTTACCAAATTTGTCCCACTACAACTCTTTCAAGATAGCTTTCGATTCTTCTTAATGATTCTAGCTCCGTAGCCTTACAACTTAAAACCCATTCTATTCCCAAATCCAAATTTTGAAAAATTCTAGTTGAAAACACCACTATAATAGCCCACGAAATTAATAAGCTACGACTACAAATCATAGAAGCCATACATATAAAAACTAAAAAGCCTAAAATCAATAGAATTAATTTTGAAAATAGCGACAATGTGTTGAAATGCCTTGAGTTTTTTAAATATTCCATATTTCTTGATAATATTCTATTTCCGTTGATAGCATTCTGTTTTTGAAATTCATCAGCATGACAGTTTTATCTAACTCTGCATTTACGTAATTTTGTTATGTTATAAAAATCTAAAAACCTTTCAGAAACTGTTTAAAAAGCACTCTTTATACACGCCAGATGATGGCGTATAAAATGTCCGAAAGTGTTCGGGACAATTTTGGTAAATTCATCTACAGATTCCAACTTGAAACCAAGACACTTAACAGGAAACTTGAAAGGATCTTAATAAAATTTTGTAGGCAAAAGCTTATCATTTAATCAAACATGCTTATATATATATATATATATATATATATATATATATATATATAAGCACGTAATTATATCAGTCTGTTTCTATCTGTGCACTCATATCAAGATATTCCTCTAGCTAGCTTATTTTCTATTTTATAATGCACACGCTATATTTTATCTTATTGTCATCAAGATACCATTCTAAAGAACATTTGTATTTGGGTATCAGTCACTTCAAGCCTTTGAAAAAAATCTGCCTTATATATATATATATATATATACATATTTAGTGTATGTGTGTGTGTGTGCCCGCATCGGACAATTGACTATATATATATATATATATATATATATATATATATATATATATATATATCCCTTAATTTTCTTTTAAAAACTTTTTATTAAAACTCACAGACAATTTTTTTTTCATCATATATGTGAAAACATGTGCGATACCCCGCCCTGATCAGCCACCAACCCGGAGTAATAACACAGTTTCGGTAGCTCAAGGCGGTACTGCCACTCTTGGCGCTACCGAGCAGCTTTTGCCACCGGAAAGGGTATTTAAAATATGTATATATATGCCAGATAAACTAAAAGGTGAAATTACATTGTGTGTTCATCTTCATTTTTAGTGCTGTTAGTGGTTTTTAAAATGCGTTTAATTTCGACCGTTGATGTCATTACGCGCTTGCAGTAACCGTTTCTTGATATTACATGATCACACTGAAATGGTGATTCCGCGTACATTTCATTTATGCTGAAGACTTTTTGCTCTCGAAAGGCAAACTTCATATATAATTCTGCATATATATAATTTACACAATGGTAATTTTCTTTGAAGGCATTTGAAAAAATGGACTGAATTGGATTTCTTTTTTTAAACAAAGTTTGCATTTGCCATTAAAACATTGGTTGACATTGTGCAACATCCACACTTTAAACGAGAAAGGTCTTGGCCAATAAAACGCCTGATCACGTCACGCAGGCCAACATCATTCTCGTTTCAATTGTCGGATGCTAAACAATGATTCAATAGTCAACGTCAACTTCGTTTGAAAACAAATATGGACAAAACCAAGTTCCCACCATTCTTTTAATAGCTTGAGACAATGAATACATATACCTGTGTGCGTGTGTGTGAACGAAAAAAGTCAACATAAACGTTGGTAAATAATTTTTATTAAGTTGTTAATACCAACCGCTTTTCTTTGTTAAGCCATCATCTGAGAATGATTATTTGAATGCTGTTTACATTTTATGATTAAGAGGCTCACGGACACATTAGTCCGGTTTATGAGAAATCCAACGTTTTTATTGATGTCAACATTCGATAATAGGAAACTTGATTATTGTTTTGAAGTATTTTTAAATTTGAAATATATATATATATTAATTATTGCTAACGTATTTGTTTATTGTCTTGACATTAGAAAAATCTACTTGAGGAATGTTATAGTTGGCTAAAAGTTTACCAAGTTAAACATATTTAAATGTATTGAACAGCAAAAAATAATTTTGTTTCATTGTTTTGTTTTAGCCCTTTTTGACGCCATCCTGCTGGCTAGACGACCAGGTCTTTGTTATCACTCCAGTTTAGCAAGTAACAAAAGTAAATAAAACCACATTGCTCGTGTTTGCGAATCAGTTCTTCTGTTGACTGGGTAATTCGGTAACTTTATTATTTGGTTGAACCTGCCAGAGCAGATGACCGTTTACCGTTGCTACCGAACAGCTATTTTCAACTACGTTGCCAAGATGGGGCACAGAAGTAGGATTTTGCGCCCATAATTTATATATATTCCTTGAAGTAATTAAAAAAAAGTAGATCTTATACACACTTAATGACATTGGATAAACACATGAGAAACCCAGAAATAAATGTCATGAATATTTCGATGTTTTTCATACTATTATCATTATCTTTTAGTAATCTGTTTCCACTTAAATGTTTTCAGGATAGCGTTATGATAATAGAAATTTCCTCTCTTTTTATTAAAACTCACAGACAATTTTTTTCATCATATATGTGAAAACATGTGCGATTATTGGCATTGTAAATATTAAATATTGCTAACATTTCAAAAAGTGTTAGATACCTTTTAGAATTTAAAAGCAATGCATGGTGACTGTCATGTCTTTTTTTAGGAACGAGGGGGATCGGGAGTCGTACCAGTAAGTATGATAGATATTGGTAACAATGAAGAAAGATCGATCTTAGAATTCTAAAGATATTTTAAAATTTCGGGTGCTTGTAACAAATCGTCATTTTGAATAATATTCCTACTTGGATGCGTCAAAGTCTTCTAAAATATTTATACTTTGGTGGGTACATCTATAGCAACTTTGTTTTTAGCTGCGATATAAAAATCAATATTTTCTTAAATTCAGAGATATAAGTCATTGCCTTTATTCAACGATCTCATCAGATTATTTTTCTCTTATTGAGTGAATACCAAGCGAAGAACAAGGTCACCAGCAATGGCTTGCGAGATATTATTGCACCACCACAAATAATTTGCATTCCTCGTGTTCGTTGAAAGAAGTGAATTAGAACACATTAATAATACATGAAATAAGAACAATCCTATAATCAATGGTCGTCAGGTTAATTGACTGATTTTTACTATACGACGAGTTTCTAGCAAATATTCAGAAAAGTTCTCTTTTGTCAGACAGAAAGAGACCCCAGTCGAATACTCAGTGTATATTGAAATAATCAACAATAGTTTGAAAGATAACTCTGTTTTATAGTTGACACCGTGATTCTCAGAGTACTGACTGAAACCAAGTTTGTCTCAAGGATACATATATTGAGAAGTCGAAGAAAAACAAACTTAGGGTTAATTGTTTCCTGGAATGATATAACTTATCACGATAACAATCTCGTATTCTTTGGCGTGGATATTTTTCGCTTAAAACTAAGTGTGTGAAATATTCATGGAAGTGTGTATTCATTATTGAAAATTTTTGGGAATAACAACGGAACTAAGATTATGCTTAAGTGTGTGGCTGCAAAACATATTTAAGAATCATTACAGTCTGGCAATGAAAGAATTGTTTCATTGGTAAAAGTAGCATGACTGTGATCACCGATTCTGAGGTTTCATGATAGATTTCTTTATTACGAGGTTTTTCTCTTGCACAATCTGGACATTTTCTGATTTTAAGTCAAATAAAAAGAAAAAAATATTTATTTCAAACAGTCAAGTAGATACCTGCAAAATGCTTTTTGACTTAAAAGAGAAAGAGTAGTTCTCAAAGAAGACACTAACTGTACAATCAAAATTTGATTAACCCTTTGTTTTGAGAGCCACACGTGTCTCTCAGTGTTTACTGTGACACTTTGAGAGCCATATGCAGCTTTTAATTTAAAATGAAGAATAAAATCGTGGGGATATGAGTGAGTAGACACCTCTAATTTGCCTTGAACAGATTAGAAGGATTTTTGTTTGTGTTTCCGTGTTGTTTTACCTCAGCAGAAAGAAGTTATAAACATTATGCATCTGGACGTGAAAATTTCAACCACATTTCTGACTCTTATATATGCAAATCAAATATTGATTGATTTCAATCGTGCTTTCGAGTAATTGACTTTGCAAACATCGTGAATAATTACATACCGGCTATTTAGTGTTGATAACCCCGGTTTTCATTCGACTGCCGAAGTTATACAACAGTGTGCCTCGTCTGTATTGAGTGGGTAAAATAAAAGTATGCAGTTTTTGGTCCGTTTTGCTATGGATCAGTCAATCTGGTTTATCAATGAAGTGTTATTGGGGATTCTTCAGTGTCATCTTTTCACTATGTTTTCCTTGGTTATTTGCGAAGAAATCAAAATAACATCGAATGTCAATAGGCTGTCATAAACAAGGATTTTGTCTGTTTTCACAAATTCCTTGATTCTACTGCCTAAAGAGTTTTGTATATTTTTGCGGGGGTTCTAGTCCCAAAAATATACTTTATTCTTCACAAATGCAAATATAGAACAGAAGAGAGGCTAAAAAATGGTAAGGAATAAATGTGGTACCACGTTGTTCGTCGAATTTATTGTGCTGTTTTTTGTTTCTTTTTATAGACTATCGAGTTTTATGACTGATATTTTTTCCTTCAATCACGCACGTAGACCATAGGATCCTTTCATATTTTCTGTTATTTCATAATCATCGGGGATAGTTTAGTTTTTAATGATGCTTTATAGGAAGGATAGAAATATCGTAGATTAAAAATTATTTGTTAATATTTTTAAAAATCATATTCTAATAAAAATGGAAGAACTCTGAACGATAGTAATAGCAAAAAAAAAAAGAACTAGTTTTTTAGATTATCCAAGAAAAAATAATTAATTTTTTTTATTAATAGGAAAGCTTAAAATGAAAAAGATACAAAAAAAAAAAAAAAAAAAAAAAAAAAAACAAGAAAAAAAAAAAAAGGATGTAAAATTTGCTTGATCAAAAAATTACAATATTAATCTTGCTCACTTTGTAAAAGCTGTTGTTTCTAGAGTGAAGGCTTTTTCTGAAAAGCTTATTGTGTCACCATAAAAGAATCATTTTTTTCCAAAATATTCATGATCCTTCTTTTCCATACATAGGCTACAATTTTCTTCCAATGAATTTGATATAGTTTTCTCATACCCCATTCTATAATAGAGTATTTGTTTTCCCTTTACATTAATAACACACACACACACACGCACACACACACACACACACACACACACACACACACACACACACACACACACACACACACACACACGTCTGATAGCACAATTATATATATATATATATTCACATAATTACATAATTATATATATATATTTTTACACACACATATATATTCACACACACACACACACGCACACACACACACACACACACACACATATATATATATATATATATATATATAGGTGCAGTTATTGTGTATAAGTTTGGCCTTATTTATGAAGAAATAATGCGCAATATCTGGGGTAGGATGTATTCAAATTTAGAATATATGGACATTGCCGAGTGTATAACACTGCAGACGTAAGTTTCAACCTCTGAAAACGTATATATCCTCTATTCAAGAAAACAAATGGACACCCAATTTATGCTCACATCTCTTCCCAACACCTACCCACAATAATCCTGAAAATCTCACGATCCATCAATTGAAGATTATCAGACAACTCATTGAACGAAACCAAAAAGATTTTTAAAAATGCAACAAACAGAACAAAAAGTTACATAAAATTATACATCATATGATTCAACTCACCATCCAATAAAACTGTAAGAAAACGATCGTTTGCAGAACATTCATCTTGTCTATCAAAATATAGTAAATTAAGCAAAATATTCACTTTGAACACTATAAAAGTTATAATAAATAGTTAATAAGTTATAATAATGATATAATAGAAAAAGTTATAATTATAGTCATTGCTGCACTAAAAATAAACATATACATATAATATATATCATTAAAAACGCACACATACGCGTGCAAATACAAAAAAATCCCATTTCCGGTGCAGAACCAACACCAACAACCCTTACCTAGGACTTACGAATATTTTCAGATTGCACATAAAAAGGAACGTACCTAATAACCAAACTTGTTTACCAAATCACCTTAAGATTCAAAGGAAACAGAAAATATATATCGGGTCAACAAAAAGGAAAACAGAAATTACAACCAGAACATTATTTAACAGCAAAACATGTTCATATCGCAAAACTCAATACATATGGAACCTCAAAATCACAAACAAAATTTCATTAATATAAAAAAATAAGAAAAACTGCCCCAGCTGGTAACAACACCTCAAAACATTGTAATATTGATATGAAGGAGAAATTTGCCACAAACAGCCCTCCCATAATAAGATAAACTATCAAATAAAAAGATCAGAGCTCAATTCCAAATGCAAACTTCAAGATATCTTTTATAACTTAAAACTACACAACGACTCTAAATATTAAACACTAAATCCATTGCCGGAAACTTATAATTTCTTATGAAATAAATACCACAGAACCTACGAAAGTGTAAATCCTCCAAGAATATTTTTTATTTGTACAGAAATAGAGAAATAAATCATTATGAATAAACCGACAATCAAAAATATCAATAAAATCATCAAACTGAATCTAAAACCGGTATAAACTGGTTCGCCCGTGGTGTAATGGTTATCGTCGTAGGAAATGGACACGGCGACACGAGTTCAAATCCTAGACGAGACTGATTGCATTTCACATAGCACTAATACCCTTGGGAAATGTATGAATCCAATTATTCTCCCTCCAGCTATGGGTAAATAGTAGGGCAGACTGTGTTCTTCAGCCTTGGTGAGGCAACTAGTCTAGGAGAAGGAAAACTCTGAATTCAAACCTGTTAAACTCCGCTTAAAAAATTGACCTCGTGTCATATCCTGCCCGAGCGGAGGGGTTGGTAAATATGATAAACTGGTTCGCCATTCTCATAATCTTCCAGCAGCCCTTATATTGGGATATTTCAACTAAGAATGGCTACAAATCTGAAGATCACCGAAGGTGTAAAACTGACAGTTAATGTTGTATTAAAAAAGGGTTAAAAATTGAAAAAAAAAAATTTACACAGCGCAGCTGAAGAGATGTTTTCGAATGGTTTAAAATGAATTGTAAAGGAAAAAACAAACCATTTTAATTCGTTCAGTTCTTGCATTACGGTTTTACAAACGTAAACTCTCATCTCTGTCGTCATTTATAATTGAAAACGGAACATTAATTGTATATCTAAATGCGTGTTTTAGAAATGATAAAGTTGTCTTTTCTTCGACGAAACGCTTGAATAGAATAGAATAGAATATGACATTTAGCTGAAAAGTAAATTTCGGATTAAGATTAACCCATTCTTAAGGAATAAAGAAAAGAAAATGCCCTCAAAATGCAATATATCAATACCCATACAGAAATATATGTAATTGCACGTTTCGATTGTGCAACTCCACATTCAACAAAATTTCCTTTTTAAAATAATGACAAAATTTGTTCGCGTAATGGTCACGAAAACAGACGCTTGACGTTATTGTCCATTGTTATCAAAGAAAGCACACAAGTTATTCAAAGTCATTTTTGATGTTTGTTTATATTGCGAATTGCAAATTCAAAGGGATGTTAAACAGAATTCTGTTAATATTCCTGTTTTTATTTTGTTGTGATATGACTAGAAATATAAGTTTTCATTTTCATTTGGTGATTTCTGGTGTAATTTTAGTTTGAACGTACTATAAGTTGTATTTCGTTTGATAGAGAGGAAAAAGTAATGTTTTGTCTGTTTCTGCCTCATAAACGTTGTCAGTTCTATTTCTAGAGAGTTTTTCTATGAAGTTTGATATTTTGGTTTTACGCGAATATAAAAACAATGCATTCTTAATGTATTGGAAATATTTCGCATCTTTTCGTTTGATATTTCGAAATGGTCATGATTCTAGAAATCCTTTAAAAAAGAGTCACAGTAGTAAAACAATCAGAGGAGTTCTCAAAGGCAAGCCAAGTTTTTGTTGATAAAATTCATTATTATATTCGAAAATATAATTTGGGCATCATATATATATATATATATATATATATATATATATATATATATATATATATAATATAAGAATATATTTTGAATATGTATCGTTATTCATCATTACATTCGTGTGTGTGTGTGTGTGTGTGTGTGTGTGTGTGTGTGTGTGGGTGTGTTTTATACCTAGATTTTATCTTTGAATGAATAATGATATATATTCAATGTATATTTTTATATTCTATATATATATATATATATATATATATATATATATATATATATATATATATATATATATATTGAATATAAAAATATATATTGAATATATATCATTATTCATCATTACATTCGAAAATAAAATTTGGGTATCACACATACACACAGACAGACAGACAGACAGACACACACACACACACACACACACACACACAACATATGTATTTACATGAATGTAATAGAATATAAAAATATATATTGATATTATATAGTTGTGACTGGCTCAGTTGCATAATGGTTAAAGTGTTCATTAAATTGTCCGGGTGACCGGTGTTCAATCCCAGATGGATTTATACCAAATACTCGTAAGTGGTACTAAGTCTGTTGTTGCTTAACTGTCAGCATTTTAAGGTACAGATCAAGGGTAAGTTGAGTAATCCAGGTAAGTAATAGTGCCTCCCCTACACCTTGGTGTAGTAGCTATTGAAAAGCGAGCCTTTGTTTCAGCCTCGTCAAGAGTCGGCCCACTTACATATACTTTGTTAGTAGGTTGGAATTTTATTATTGTTTTACGTTTTTTAAATAATTCTTGAAAAAATTTAGACATTTATTTGTAGGTATATTTGTGCATAACAATTTGATATCAAGGTTTATCTTGACTTCAAGTTTTATCTTTAACTTTTCAATAATAATCTTGAAGTAAATCTTATGGCAATTGCTATCATTTAAAAATTCTAATGTGGTGTGATGGTTAAAGTGTTGAACTGATGCCTCGAAGTAGGCGAGTTCGAAATCCATCCGTACTATTACGTTCATTTTCAGACTTATACCATTGGGATTGCTATGAACCCTCTTATCTCCTGGCAAAGATTTTAATTGTATGATTTCTAATGTTCTCAGAAGATGACTTTAATGTTGAATAACCCACGGAGAGTTGATATAAAAAAAATCCTGTTTAGCGTTTGTTTCATTGATTCGCAGTGTGGATCTAAAAATACTTTTAAAGACCCTTTACTATGTAGTACATAATTTTTTTCACTTTTGAATAAAAAGTCTCCATATATGTGTGTGTGTGTGTGTGTGTGTGTGTGTGTGTGCGTGTGTGTGTGTTAACAACGTCTTATTTGTTAAGAGAAGTGGGTGCCTTTGTAAAATACATAACGAAAATTTTATTAAAAATATTTTCCATGACGATTACATCAACAAAATCCACTATAAGAGAGAGAGAGAGAGAGAGAGAGAGAGAGAGAGAGAGAGAGAGAGAGAGAGAGAGAGCCCAAAATTTCATTGTATATGACAAATTGTAAAAACTAAACGTCTTAAACAAATAAACTGTTTTCATCAACAATTTGATTTTCAATTTTTCAGTCAATACTTAGACTCATTATTAGATACCATCAATTATTTACCACACACACACACACACACACACACACACACACACACACACACACATATATATATATATATATATATATATATATATATATATATATATATATAAAACAAGTTCAGTACACAATACTAAAACAGAAACTTCAACAAAACTTTAACAGTCTTATGTTCTCGGTGTTGCCGTACAAGTTCTTTTTTCTTAATTTTCTTACGAAGTAAACTTTTTGTTTATAATGATTGCTGTCGTCAAATTATATCGACTGATTTTTTGCAAAACAAATATTTGGTAGTGGGGTGTTCTCTGATTCCTTAAAAACATTATTTAACTTTTCTATTTGATCAGATTGTAAACTTTGGGGAACTTTTTTCAGGCCACATTTCCATGTCAAAATTGAAATTTTTATATAAATCTTTCGTACATACATAACAATTTCCTATGTCTTGGACATGAAAAGATAGAAACGAAATTGACTGTCCCCATTAAAGAAATATTTAAGAAACATCGAAAATTTTCTAAATATATCTTTGATAAATCTATCGTTCTATATACTTCTTTGATCTTCTGTAATATAAATCAATTTTGGGTCGTTTAGTACGTTCTTCAGGCTTTGATCGAATTTCTTATTCAATTGATAATTCTTTAACAGTTCAAATCTTTCTGAGACAATTTTCCCTCAATTTTTTTTATTTTCTTTAAAATGCATATCTGAAAAACCATTAGCAGTGTAAATGACAGTGCGCAGATATTCTGCTTTGGTCTACGCGGGCATTTTCAAGAAGAAATAAGCACTCCCACGTTGATTATTATACAGTAGAAAATATGATATCGGTGACGATGTAATGATATAAACGTTTCTAATACAATATATCTATATCTATATCTATATCTATATCTATATATATATATCTATATATATATATATATATATATATATATATATATATATATATATATATATATATATATATATATCAGTGTTAGTTGTCACTGTCTCACTTCGTGGGTTTGTGGCAGACCGAATGCGATATAATTTGGAGAATGCTCAAAATATGTGATAGAGCTAAATAATAATAATAATAATAATAATAATAATAATAATAATAATAATAATAATTGGGAATTGAAGAAACTATGGAACATGAGGGTAACAATTATACCAATTGTGATTGGTGCTTTCGGTACAGTAGTATTAAATGGGCTGGAAGACTTGGAAGTTGGAGGACGTGTGGAGACCATCCAAACTACAGCATTTTTGAGTATAGCCAGAATACTGAGAAGAGTCCTGGACACTTGAGGAAACTCGCTGTCACTCAAAGTCCAGTGAAAAATCATCGGCTAAAACTGATCTGAAAAACTCTCAATGAGTTGATGATGAAAATAAATATGATGATGAAAATAAATATATATCAGTTTTTATATATATATTTGATAGCATGGAAGCTTGTTTGCGACCACAGGTTTCATGACGTCTGATAAAACTTATAAGACGTTATGAAACCAGTAGTGGCAGACAAGCTTCTATGCTATTAAATATATATAAACGCTAATACATATTTTTGATTATATATATATATATATATATATATATGTGTGTGTGTGTGTGTGTGTGTGTGTGTGTGATTATATATTTATATATTTGAGTAATCATTCATCTGTTTGGGGTGTTAGGTATTTTGCGGGTGCTAAACTGACCGTTTTGGAGAAGTTTTTTTTTTGTGGGAGGGGTGTTGTCGATTCTGATACTTGTACGACAAGGAGCATTCATAACCAAAAACCGGAAATGGGTGACGAAAACGCAATAGCTCTCTTTTCTGGACGATGCTTTTATACTGACAAATTACAGAGAAAGTTGAATCGGATTCAGATGATATTTTACCACTTCTTCATGACGGTGAACTGTGATACAAGGTTGTGTTTACTATAGGACCCGACACGCACACACGTGGGTACAGATAAAACTATTTTGGCATGCCTCAGACATCAAGAATTTAGTCTGATCCTATCCACTTCCTTTAAATGCAACGGGGAGATGCAATCTGGAAGACTATACCTTTGAACTAAATATTCAGTCCTTTTGATGTTTCAAGCCATGGGCCATGGTTATCATTTTCTACTAATCTTAGTTGAGACATACTTGATGTAACGGTTATCGTCGTAGGAAATGGAATCAACGATCCGAGTTCAAATCTTGGACAATGTGGTGTGTTCTAGTGCCTTTGAAAAAAAGACATGAATCCATCATTTCCCTGCAACTATGAGTAAATAGTAAAGCAAATTGATATCTTTGGACTTGGTACGGTATCTGATCTCGGAGAAGGTCTAATTTTAAACCAGGTGGGCTCCGTTAAAAAATTGACTTTGTGTTAAATCTTGCTTATGACAGAGGAATTGGATAAATAAATGCTAATCTTAGGTTAGTATTACACAAAATGATATGGGAATTGGGAGGAAAATAAGAGAATAGTGAACTCACTTTACTAGCAAGAGGTTATCTAACTCACTGAACATCGTTCCACAGAAAACACTAGACATATTCTAACTGTATATGAGTTTCTATGCGTTGGGTTTGTTGGTACGAATAGGATTTTCCAAGATGAAATTAATTCCCCAAGACGTTTGATGTAAACCAATATTTGTTGAAGAAAAAAAAAGCATATTGTTTGTGCTATTAATACTTTGATGAGTCTCAAACATGAATATTTTCGTGTACTTTTTTGTTACGATAAAAAGTTCAAGAAAAATGTATTTGTATGTAATAACTAAAAGTGTGGAACTTATTTTGCCATTTTAATATTTCGATGTTTATTCATATCTTCCATAAAACATTCACCTGTTATCTTAGTAGAAAGCTATATATTTCTATTAACGAATTTATAATTATAATCAAATAATATATATATATATATATATATATATATATATATATATATATATATATATATATACACTAGCTTACTTGACCACCTTTGGTGGGTAAAAATTTAGATTCGAAATGTAAAGATCAATATGTTTCGGCAAACTATTCAGTAAGTAGACCAAAAATTGAAAGATTTATTTTAAATTATAATTTACAATACTTCTTTATATATAACAGTGAATTTAAAACTAAAACTAATATAGAAAACAAGTGATATTTTCAGGTAACATCAATATAAGGGAGGGGCTTGTTTTAAGGATTTCAGAATTCTAAAACCTGACAACATAGTTTATTATAAGAAAATAAAACAATGAAGTTTACAAATCTATTACTTCAATTTATTATACGAGAATAGTTTAAAAAGTTCTCAGCCCCACCAAGAAAGAGCATTACAAAATAATTTTGATATGGCAAAGAACTAGGATTTTTTTATAAAACTAAAAAAAGATCACAATTAGTTTTTCGAGTTTTATAACAATTGGTAATATGCTACCATAACAAAAATGTTCTTTTTTTTGCTTTTCTTTTTGTGTGAAGCTTAGGAATTTTTGAACAACCCTTTATATAGAACAGAAGACACTTGTTTGCAAGAAATTTCTATTGTAAAAAATATTGACACAATGTTAATTAATTAATAATTTCGTCATTGATTACTTCCCTGAATACAAAATGAAATTGGTATTTTCCCGAAGTAAGATTTAGTAGATATAAGCATGAATTTCGTTTGAGATTATTTGTTTTTAAGAGGCATTAAACCTAATATTACGGAAGAAAGGTGTGTTCGATCCCAGCGGTATATCAAAGAGATGTGGCATGGGGAGTCAAGCGTGTGACAGTGCTCCAAAAGTTTTGGAACCACTGTTTTATATGAAAATTGACTGTCATGTTTCTTATTGTACGTAGAAGTAATTGAATTATCTTATTGGCAGTAATTTCTTTAAAAAACAACGTGTGTGTATTTAGCAACTATTTATTCAATGTAGTGCCTTATATCAAATAAGTTTTTGGCGTATGATCTATCTATCTATCTATCTATCTATCTATCTATCTATCTATCTATCTATCTATCTATCACAATCTTTTCATCATCTATCTATCACAATATTCTCTAACATGTCCATATATCTATCAATTTCACTATTTCATCTAGCTTTTTTTCAACTCTTCTCTGTCTTTCTTACATTTCTCCTTGTATATATATATATATATATATATATATATATATATATATATATATATATATATTCACATCTCTCTCTCTCTCTCTCTCTCTCTCTCTCTTTCAATATCTCTATCTATCGCTATCTCACAATTTTATCTAGCTTCTCTTCTACGCTTCATTTCCCCTCTTTCCTCTCTCTCCTTCTCTCTGTCAATATATATATATATATATATATATATATATATATATATATATATATATATATATATATATATATAAGAAATATTTGTTTATTTATTACATATATCTTGTTGTCCTCCGTTCCTCGACCCAAATATATCTTATCTACCAGCGATTTCATTTCTAAAGAATCATGATTCACCTGTCTACGCCTTCAGATTTCATTTTCTTCTGTCCTGGTCGCGTTTCCAAGAAATACAAAATGAAACCAAAAAATTACAATATTCTGTATGCAAAAATAAATTGAACTTTTTAATTGAATCTGTTTTTGAATTTTTCTTTTTCATTTGGAAAATTTGTTTTAAATCCTTATTCTATATTTACTAGATTTGTAAATCATTATGAAAAAAACTTTGACTTATTTTTGCTAAGATTTGTTTGATTTAAGTCCTCAGTGATGGAGCATTCACAATGACCAACCCAAGTTTTATCTATTAAAACGGAGTACAAGACACATTTGAAACATTGACACTTCAGACTTTCACCTTCAAAAAGAAAGGAGAATTTACATGTAGTTAGTATTGGTCTATAAAAACAATTTGAATACTAAAAAAAGAAATTAAAAAAATTCATTAAGTACATCAAAAAGCTGCTATGGGTATTTCGGTTATCATCGTAGGAAGTGGAAACGTTGACCTGAGTTCAAATCCTCGACGATGTTATTTGCGTTTCACATAGCGCTAATAACCTTGGTAAGGCATGAATCCAACTATTCTTCTTTCAACCCCAGCTAGAGGTAAATGGTAGCACAAACTAGGCTTTTTAACCTTCTCATGGCAACCGATCTAGGAGAAAGAAAAGAGTTAAAAATTGACCTTGTGTCACATCTAGCAAGTGGTGGAGGATTTAAATAAAATCCTGTCACCTAGCCATACCAAATCCGGTGCCAGCTGGCAAACGTAAACTATTATTATAAACTAGTAAATAACTGTGATGATGCTATGGACTCAAACTGTAATTAAAGGAGGAATAATTATAAAATAGTCTATCAAGCTTCAGTGTAAATTGGACATGAGTTTAGCATAGCATATATTGGAGTAACGGACAGGCTTTGGAAATAGAGATTTTATAGCCATAAGTCACCCTTCCAAAACAACACTGAATATATGAGTATTCAAGTGTTTTAGTATAGATAAATGTTTAAAGATGCTAATAAGACAGAACCAGAAATCGAATGGATAATATTAATAAAACCCGACAATGTAACGTGTAATAATCGGTCAAAATATTGTAGATTGTTTAGTGGATTCTCTGAACGAAACGGATTGCTAAATAAGTGCTCTGAATTGGTGCTCAAATGCTGACATGATAGTAAGTATTTGCTTTGCTAGCTGTACCAGACTAGGTTGAGTCTGGTGACAGAATCTTTGTAATTTTAGAGAGAAATTTACTCTCTATATAAGGAAAATTTGTAGTTTCATTTCTATTGCTCATCTGAGGCCTGAATAAACTAGCAACTCGGAGTTGTGAGATGTGTGAATTTCAGAAATATTTTGATATTGTTATATTCATTGTAACTTTTGGGCATCGAGCACTCTTGCTTTTTAATAAACCGGTTTGTGTGCTGCTTAGTTTGTGTGACTGATTGTGATAATTCCTATCACTCTCTCTTTCTCTCTCTCTGTCTGTATATATATATATATATATATATTATAAAGAAAATCATTCATTTTATAAACTATTATTGAATTTGCAACATGATATCCTTCCATAATTCCGTGGTGAATCACACAACTCAAATACAGCAGAATTTCCAGATCAAATTTTCGTCTTATTTGGACTTCTGTGTTGTATGCTTTTTGAACTCTTGGGTATAAGCATACTCTGATCGTTTACAGCAGGTTTTGAGGAAAAGAAAAACTTATCACATCGATAATGTAGCGGTCTCAGGAACTCGGTTCGTAAGATTTGATACACTTGGCGTTATAGGCTTTAATGGGGTCAGAATTGTTGCTTTAAAAAAAGGAACTAAAATTAGTATATGTTATAATCCAACCCATTCTCCACGGGCAAGATGTGACAAGGTCTAATTTCAAGCAGAGTAAATCTGGTTTGAATTCAGAATTTCCTTCTCCTAGACTGGTTGCCTAAGCAATTCTAAAGACTCTAATATACCCTACTATTTATCGATAGCTGGGGGGGGGAATAGATAGATTCAAGCCTTTTTCAAGAGCAAAAGCACGAAGTGAAACACAACCTCGTTCAGGATTTGAACTCAGGTCGCTGACCGCTTGGTCAAAGGAGCTTAATTGTATACCCAGCAGAAACTTAATACCCCGCCCCACCAAATAGAGTTTCTTGGATATGAAACTAAAGTGCATCTGGTGGTGTGGCTTCAGTTCGGAAGGTCTGGGGAATGTGGAGTGCCGATTTATTGCAATTAATCTCTGGTTCACTTTTACCCGGAATAGTATCCCCTCGCTGTTAGGGGGTCTCTTCTGAGGGTCAAATTGATCAGTTTAAAAATTATTCACATTCGATAGAACTGTGTGCAAAACAAAAACATAAAAAAGCAAAAAACGCATAAGTGTAAATATAAATTTATTTCCAGTCTCCACTGTTTTCTAATAATCTTAGATTGATATTTAAGAAGCTGCAATAAAAGCAAGTGAAATTAAGATGAAAGAATTCCTCTTGAAAAATGAAGAATAACGGATGACAATGTAATAAAATTCACTGCTTTATGACTTGACGTTCTTAGACTGACGCTCTTGTTGCGATAAAAATCAACTTGAATTAAGATTAAAGAAATACTTGTTAAAAACTAATTACAATAGTTGACCATGTTTTATCCAAAAAAACAAGATAGTATACCTAATTGTTTTCTGGTTGATGTACTTATAAAATAGATACGGGAATCTAGAGTTTAAGTACTAGACGTTGCTGTTTGCGTTTTACTTTCGCGCTAATGCCCTTGGGGAAGGTATGAATCTATTTCTTCTCCTATCAGCTAAGAGTAAATGATGAGACAGACTAGACTCTTTAACCTTTGCTGCGGTAACCAGTATAGGAAAAAGAAAACTGACTTGAAACCAGTTGTAATCTTCATAAAGAAATTGACTTTGTGTCACATCCAAACCGTAGCAGAGGGTTGGGGGTAAATATATAATTATTTACCGATGAACGTTGACTGACTGTTGGTGTAGTTGCGAAAAAAAAAATCAACTAAAACGAAGATTAAAGAAATACAAGTTAAAAATTATTAATGGTTGATCATACTTCATCTAATCAAATATTCGAAATATTCTAACTATCTGTAATGGCCGTAAAGTAACATTCCGAACAACTGCGATGAAAAGAAACTAAAATTATGATGGAAGAAATATTAGTCAACCATAAATAACACATGAACGAATGTTAGTGTCTTTTCGGATCAGGCAATTAAACACGACTATGAGAACTCAATGCAAGCATTTTCTTTTCTTATTTGTTAACTCCTCATATATATATATATATATATATATATATATATATATATATATATATATATATATATATATATGTATGTGGCTCACTACAACACACAAAAACTGGTCACCTTAACCCTTGTTAGAAGTGTTAATTTGTGACCACTAACGACAACTGGTTTATATTTCAAACCCGGCTGTTATCATCACTCGCTTAAGTTTTTTACAGCTCATTTCCTGCTCTGTGCTATTTTGAAACCATCTTTTCTCTTTCCAAAAGCACCTAACCTTCAATTACCTCCTTATTATGACAAATAATTGCTGCCATTGTTTGCTGTGTGGGCGGAAGAGTCCCCCAATATTATTCATTACTAATGTTTGCAGTTTGGAGTAAAAGGTTACTGACTCCAGGCGTTATTACTGAAGACACAGCTCGTGCGTTCAGAAGAACATTTATTCTCTTTGAAAAGGCATGAACTTGGCCGTAAATACATTTTCCCTACATTTGTGATGTAACTAATAGAATCTCTTGATGCAGTGAGGAAAAAAGAATGTATTGATTTATTGATTAATTTTAACATGTCAACCTGTCTGGGGTTATTTTATGCATAGAGGTTAGGTGATAGCTTACTTTATACATTTATATTTACATTTTTTGGTGTAGTTTTTGAAGGTTTTTGTTGCCCATCATTGTATGATATCAAGTATTCTTATCTAAAACAAATAATGTGCTAATTGTTCTATCTGATTGACAGATGAAAATCTATTAGGCTCTTCTGTTTCAGGTTAGAGTGGATCTGGGAGTAATTGCAATGAAAGTGTATTCAACACTCCCCAATGCTCCAGAAATGCAGTTTAGTGTCATACTCAGGACCCCAGTTTTTGAGCGATCTTATCCCCTCTGCAGGGGGTAAAGTTAATATATTCTTAGCCCTATCGACAGGACAGAGGGAAAGAAGTGTCTGTTAATGCCTCCATATGAAATAGTTCATAGTTATCGAGGTGCCCGTCGTGTAATGGTTATCATCGTAGGAAATGGAAACGGCGACACGAGTTCAAATCCTGGACGAGACTGATTGCATTTCACATAGCACTAATACCCTTGGGAAAGGTATGAGTCCAGTTATTCTCCCTCCAGGTATGGGGAAATAGTAGGGCAGACTGAGTTCTTCAGCCTTGGTGAGGCAACTAGTCTAGGAGAAGGAAAACTCTGAATTCAAACCTGTTAAACTCCGCTTAAAAATTAACCTTGTGTCATATCCTTCATATGATATGAAATAATTAATAATGTTTATCGGATTGTCAGCAGTACTGCTGTCATCAGGCAATGTCCAAATCAGCACTTTTCTATGATAATAAGAAGGCAACTAAGTATTAACTCTATTTTTTTTTTTTTTTGTTAATGAATTAAATAATTTTTTTCCTCAACATTGGGTTATTCCTTAATATTTTCCTCTGAATGGCTAGCAAAACTTACACCATTAATTTAGATAATTCAATCTACTTTGTTTAAGGAATATTTTTGAAGCCAAAATGTCCAGCAGTTAAAGAAAAAAAATTGCGTCTTATATGTTATTAGTTTATTTACAGCTACATAAAAGTCTTTATAAACATCTTCTAAACATCCTAACCCGTTTTTTTCTATGATAATGAGAAGGCATGAACTTAGGCACAAACTTAAAGTGACAAATGAGTATTGCCCTTTATGAGAGTGAGACCGGATTCTATCCTAACCGACTTATTAAAAGGCTGATGAATGAGCACCAACTATAGAGTTATGTTTGGAAAACTTGTATCACAAACTGCTTGAATATCTTCTTTTAGTGACTCTTAGCTCGCATCATGATAGAGGTTTCCTAATTCAACGTCAGAAATCGGTATTGAAACCCAGAATACTGAAAGAAACCAGTACCGGAAAATTCCACAGGAAACATGATCCATTTGGTGCGAGCAACGACTGTTGTTTCAGATTGAATAATGTAGGACATCCTCAGGCTTTTCCAATCATGTTAATCTCTCAGTGTTTTCACATTCTCATCTGATTATTAAATCCAAATTTTACATCAATGAAGTGACTATTCCTTTTCTGGAATTTGAGGAATGAGCGAGGGAACATTGACTGGAAGTTGTGAATACAAGAAGTAAAAAAATTATTTGGCCGTATCGGGACAGAGCTGCTGTATGTAGGTTCTAGCTGGTCGTCCTGCCTTTGCTCGACCATATGAAGGGGGTCCACAGGAGTACATCACTTATGAGTTCGTCCCTACTTCTCCAGCAGTGTTCCGCTTGTCTGGTTCGTCTAACTTGGATAGTTTTCGTGATGAGTGGTAAGTGGCCGTACAGCTGCTGCTTTGTGGGGTGCTGCCTCCAGGACTTGTTCAATATTGATCTCAGTATTGTTGTGTAGTTGCCGTCAAGCTTACGACATTCCCACACTAAACGGTAGCTCTCTAAAACTGGTAGACAAGTTCACCAACATGGGAAGCAGTGCCTTATCAACCGAGACAGGAATCAACACGCGACATGCAAAGTCATGGACAGCTATCGATAGCCTATCGGTCATATGGAATTCAGACCTGACTGATAAAATGAAACGCAGTTGCTTCCAAGCAGCAGTCGTGTCGATACTGCTGTATGGATGCACTACATGAACGCTAACTAAACGTATGGGGAAAAAGCTTAACTTGAAACTGCAATTAAATTATGTAAAAGTAATCAGTTTTATTTTGGGTGATGCTGATTTTATTTAGTAAAGATTTTTATTCCATAAATAATGAAAACTTTTTAATAAAAACTTATAGAATTTATTTTTTTAATTTTTAAAGATAAATGTGTCAGAATGGAGTTAGCGTTATATGTAATAAATGCATTTGATTTGAAGATTTTTAACTACGCTACAAAATTTAAAAATTTTTTTAAATCAGTCAAATCTCTTCAATTAAATCAATTGTTCATTTTTTTTAGATTTTAAGTAAAATTTTAACACCTAAAAATCATCTTTAAAAATATTTTTACAAAATTGTTGGAATTTTAAAATTTTCAGTTTTATTTTTAAGTTGAGTTGGAATTTAAAGTTGTTCCCATGTTTTTCATAGAAAAACTAGAATTAATTTCCTCCTGAAAAATAATATTTTTAATGAATTAATTGAAATAAAAAATCCCAAGACTTAAAAAAATTCAAATTACTGTGCTTACTCATATTGAAAAAATAAAAGTATTGAAAAAATGTTTCTTGTTGAATTTAAATTTCTTATTCTTTCTTACAAAGAAAGGTTTTTGGTTCCTTTTTTAAAATTTTAATTGATAAATAAAAAATCTGATTTTAACTTTATTCATTGTGAAGAAATGTGTTGATTTTAAAAAATATTTCATGAAAATTTTGATTTAGTTCGTTTAAAAAAAATCTTATTGAGAAATCTAATTAGAAAAAATATTTATGGACATTATCCTGATACCATCAACCACCACGTCCATCCTCCAAGGGTTGCGTGGCTGTTACACTTCACACTCATTTCTATGTACACACGTGTGATATCATGTGTTTATTGTCATTATTATGTTGTATAAATGTTTAATTTTTTTTGCCGATGGAAAGTAATATAATTATATCTTTTAAATTAATAGTTTTTACGATTTTAAAATAATGTTTTTTTTTGTTATTTTGAGGCTTCTGTATTTTTATAGTCAACTTTTTTCACTGCTGCTGCTGATGACAATTTAGTTTCATTTTAATTTTAGGTGCAAAAAAATATTGATTTTACCTCAAAATTTGTCAAAGATAAAATAATTTACAGCCAAATTCTTGAAGAGGAATCCTGGAAGTACTTATTGATTGATAATTTATGTCTGTTAAGTAATATCTTTAATTTTTGTATATTTTTGAAATTCTAAAATCTAAAACCCGAAAATTGTGATTTTAATGGGGTTTTTTAAAAATTACCATCCTTCCAAAAAAATTAAAACAATTTTCTTGAAACTTTTTATTTTTTAACACTTTGAATTCTTGGCTTTTAATGAAAATAAAAACGTTGAAAATACATTTTTCATTGAGTAATGAGCTTTTAAACACGTTTTTCATGGAGCAATGAGTTTTTAAACACATTTTTCATGGAGCAATGAGCTTTTAAACACATTTTTCATGGAGCTAATTATAAGCATTGAAAGATGAACATGTCGGCCACCAAGAAACGAAAAATTGATGACGAAGGAAGGGTATTCAACAGTGAAAAAAATGGTGCGCAGAATCTTTTGTTGTCCCACATAACCAAGGTGTTTTCTGCCTTGTCTGTCAAATTACAATTGCAGTGATGAAAGAGCATAATATTAAACGTCGTTATACAACTAAGCACTCCTCCCAATTTGATAAAATTGTTGGTCAGGCACGAGTGCAACAAGAAATTAAGTTCTTTATGGAGAGCAAACATCAGAATGTGGACTTCTTGTGCGATGAGAACTGGTTAAATGACTTAGCATTCCTCACAGATATTACACAGTATCTGTTGGATCTGAACTTAAGACTACAAGGGAAAAATCAGCTTGTGAATAAGCTGTTTGAGCATATTTGTGCTTTTGAGAAGAAATTGGAACTTTTCCAGGTTCAGTTGAATAGAGCCACATTGACCCATTTCACGTGACTTGTAACCAGAAAACTGGAATTTCCTAATCTGGATTGCACTAAATATGGAGCTAGTGTATAAAAGCTGAGTGAGGAATTAAACTGAAATTGTTTGCCCAACCTTTTGATTTGGCAGTGGAAGACAGTCCTAGTATGCACAGTTTTTGAATTTGGTGTCGAAATATAAATAGAAAGTTAATTAAATGTATTGTTGCATTGTGATAATTTTTGAATCTATTGTTATACATAAAAACACCGAATTTTTAGTGTGGCCAGCTTGAACGTCTGAATTTGGTTATAAGCCCCCCACACACACACACACACGGACAAAAAATATTGTACACCCCTGTTCTAAAGGCTTTGTTGACGAGACAACTGTTGAAATTATATATGTAAATAAATGTGTGTGTGTTTGTGTATCTAAAGCACTTGACATTGTATAGATACTTACGCACACACATACATGCACGCAGTGGAGGCGCGTGGGCCATAACGGTTATCGTCTTATGGACTCGAAAAATCGAGTTCAAACCTGTTTGGATGATATTTTGCGATAATGCTCTTGAGAAAAGCCTGAATCCATCTCCTCGTTCAGCTTCAGTGATGAGTAAATAATAAGGCCTTAAGACGGCAACCGACTTAGAAAAAGGAAAAACTAGAATCAGCGGTAATCAGCTGAAAATTAACATTGTATCCCAACTTGTCTGTGGCAGAAGGATGAGTAAATGAACACACACACACACATATATATATATATATATATATATATATAGAGAGAGAGAGAGAGAGAGAGAGAGCAGTAAATTTCGATTAATTGGGTACAGATCAGTTTGGTTTCATTAAACGGGTGTCCCGATTATACAAAACGGAATTCAAGAATCGACTTCGAGTTGTGTTTGAATTTTTCCTTTTTTACTCTGACTTGGCTGTGATGCTTATGTGACATGAATTAACTTTTCGTTTTAATCTTTTTACCATAACCAGGGATTGGCCTAGCAAGTAGAGTGTTCGCCAATGGTCCGGGAAACCTGGGTTCAATCCCCGGTCGCATCATACCAAAGACTTTAAGAATGGTACTTGATACCTCCTTGTTTAACACTCAGCAATATAAGGTACGTATCAAGGGTAAAGAGGAGCAATCCGGGAAAGGAGTAGCGCCCTCTCCTACTCCTCGGTGTAGTAGCTATTGAAAAGGGAGCCTTCTGGTCGCCCTCGACTACCGTCACCAACTTTACAACTACTTATCTCGTGAATGCTACAGTGATTGGTAGAGAAAAGAGCACTTTATCGAATCACTCTCCCATAATTATCTCGACAGCAATGGTAATTATAAGAAAGAAGTTTTGAAAAAAAAATTTTGCTTCGATTGTCAACTTTGATATATATCTATTTTCTTTTTTTTTTTTTTTGGTTTTCAGCAGCTCTGTTAACTGGGGCTGTTGAATACGCCAACTGAATCTCTGTAGATGAGAAATATCCAAACGAGGCTACTTGTTAGCAAGTGGGTGGCGACCCGAAATGCTTGAAGATGGCATCTAGTTGTCTGAGCAGTTCTTGACTCAGCAACTCTTACTAGGCTAGACTGGCGGTCAGAGAGGACCGATAAGATCAATCGGCTAGTCATGTTCAGCCCAAGCACTTATGAGAATGTCCTGATTGGATTCTTTAAATCGCTCTTGTTGCAAACAATTTTGCAACCTTATTTTATTCTAAAGATTCCATTTCTCTCATTTCTCATGTTCCAGAAAGGGAATAGTCACTTCATTGATGTAAAGGTGCTTTTTAATTCCTGAATTTGTCTCTGTGAATGTCCAAAGAAGAAGTAAAGTCCGAAACATGTATTGAGCACAAGTATATAAAATTATAAAAACCGAGGGTTTAGTGCGTTGCTTGTCCACCCAGTACGTATGCTATGAGGCCCAGCCGAGGTTGGGAACTCAACTAGGAAGCTCCTAATCCAGGTGGTGGGGGTAAGTGCATGATCGAACCTTGTCAACGATAATGTTGGCAAAAATAACAGAGGAAAGATTTTAACTGTTGTTGCAGATATTGACATTTAGTGGTTTGCACGAAAAAGTCTATTATTAAACAATTAAAGTTTTGAAGGAAATGAATATTGTCCGTTAAGTAACCAATAAGTGACCTCTGGTCAAAAGAAAACATCGCTACTTTCGATTTGCAAAAGAAACAAATGAGCATTTGAAAGTTGTAAGATTTTCGTTTTGGTTACAAAATTGTCGGCGTAAGCTCAAGAAAAAAATGATTTGCATTTTGTGGACAGAAATTAATGAGAATTGGGAATTAATTGAAAATTAATTGAAAATTAATGAGAATTAGGAATTAATTGAAAATTAATTGAAAATTAATGAGAATTAATTGAGAATTAATTGAAAATTAGTGAGAATAAAAATGTTTTTTGTTGTTATATTGATATGTATTTTAAAGAATTCTAATAAAATGCCAATTAATTTTTCGAATATATTATTCACACACTGTTCTACTGAATTTTCAAGCAGATCTCTTTGACCCCTAGATGGGACCCTAAAAGGTACAATAACTCCAGGTCAGAGTGGACCTGGGAGTAATAGCAACGAAGGGGTACTCCACACTACCAAGAATTCCAGAGCAGAAGCCTCACAACCAGACGCAATTAACTATCGTACCCAGGACACCCTTTTTTTTGGGGGGGGGTCTTACTCCTCTGCAGGGGATACAGTCAGCATATTCTATGCCCCGGTGATTTTTGTTAAGTCCTTACTATTATTAATAGGTGCTAATATTTGAGACTTAAATTTTATTTTTCCTTTGATAGATTTGATTCTACGTAATCATGTCAATTCACTAAGTCCCAAGTGTAGGGCACTCAGTTTGAGCAGAACTCATCACTGCAGTAATAGTCAACTTAGATAAATTACTATCCACTAGTCTATACTGAATTCACCTATATATGTATATATTTATAAATGGTGTGTTTAAGGGGAGTAACTCAATATTTGTTATCCCTCTTGGGATTTTCATTTAAGCTATTACACACACAAAAAAAAATGAATAAACTCTTTTTTTTTTTATGTAGTAGATATTAATGATGATGAGAAAAGAAGCTCTGGCAAGTGAAAGGAAGAGTCCAAGTTTCTTTCTTTCTTTCTTTCTTTCTACTCAACCCACTCACTGTTTCTTTCTTTGTCTCTTTCAGTTTGATATTATGCTCTCTCTCTCTCTCTCTCTCTCTCTCTCTCTCTCTCTCTCCTCCTATAACTGCTATTCAGTCTGTCACAAGTTCGGCCAATCCAGAACAATTGGAGATGATAAGCATTTTGAAAATGACTGAGAGAGAGAGAGAGAGAGAGAGAGAGAGAGAGAGAGAGCTGTCCGGCCCTCGTCAGTCAGAAGAAAGAAAAAATTTGGTATTTGCAATTTGGCTCTTCTTTTTCTCTCACACACATTAAAAGAGATGCATTGAGACCTCAGCACCCCAATAAAAAATAGCTGTTATCTAAGATTATTAATTAATTGATTTTTTAGATGCAACTTTTTCCGTCATTATTATCAGTTTTGACTTATATTTTATTCCATCTTTTTAATTGTAGATACCCTTTTTTTTTTAACACAACGCATTCGAGTTATTAATTTACCTAGTCTCCCTCGAGTCTCCAGCTCTGGATGAATAGTATTTAGTCAATCCCTCCACTCCGTGCTGGATGTGACTCAAGGTTAATTTTGAAGCGGAGTACAGCTGCCATGAATTCAGATTTTTCCTTCTTCGAGATTGGTTGACTTACAAAAGCTAAAGAACACAGTCTGCCTTCCAATTCATTCACTGCTAAGAAGGGTCGGGGAAGAACAAGTGAGCTCATACCTTTTGTCAGGGCATTAGCACGAAGTAAAACACAAACCGTTTTATTCAGAACTTGAACCTAGGACAACGATTCCATTTCCGACGGCGATAATAATTACACTTTGCTATGATTAAATAGTAGGGCATTTTGGGTCTTTAGCTTTGGTACAACAACCAACCTAGAAGAAGAAGAAGAAGAAGAAGAAGAAGAAGAAGATATATATTATATATATTATATGTATATATATATATATATATATTATCACTCTGGCATCCGGTAAAGTATAAAATGTAAACAAACGAACGCTACTACTTAATACCTTATAATTCCCTAGCTGACGTGGTACGCTTGTTGGCCGAGCGGTCTGATACTAAGTGTAACGTAAATTTGGGCTGGTTTCGATCCCAGCTTCAAGCGTCCTACGTGTCTAGCCACACTGAAGAGTTGTGATACAACGAAACAGTCTGTCTGTAGATGACAATATATATATATATATATATATATATATATATATATATATATAAATTGTCTGTGCTGGTTGGGTAAATGAAAACTTACTTGGGTTAATATTTCTACAACCGTGAGAATCAGCGCTAATCATGTTGAGACTCGAACTTAGAACCCTCTTTCTCTCAGGGGAGCCTGGCTATTTGTACCAACTGCCTTCTCACATCTATAACTTATGCTTCACTTTGTTCCTCGATCTATCGGCACAATGTTTGTTGCAATTGATTTTGCACGCAAGTAATGCTAATAGGATATTTTTATTACTTATATAAAACATTGTTACTTTTTTTACCCCATGGTTAACTGGTTGGCTTTTACTGTAATCTGGGTCACAGCAAATGTCTTCTGGTTTCTAGGACTCTTCTGAGTATTCTGGCCGATCTCAACAATGAAGTAGTTTGAATGGTCTCGATTCTTTCTTCGATTTTGAGTTGTTCCAATCCATTTTTTAATCTTTTGAGGACCGTTTCAAGAGCATTAACTACGACTGGTATTACCATCATCTGTATATTTTTAGTCCTTTAGCAAGGTCCAATTCGTTGTCATTCTTTTTACTTTATTTTATTTTTTTTTACTGTTGTCCGCAAGAACGGTAAAATCCACTACACAAATTTTCTATTATTTGTTAATTAGCACTGGATCTGGCCTTCTAGCTAGAATTAAATAATTCCGGTTTGTACATGTACAGTTTTGTATTATGGTCAAATTTAGCACAATTCCCAGTGGATCACCTCTCCCACCCAGTCATAGTTGGTCTTGTACTCTTTTTGTGTTTGTTTCTGCTCTCGCTATGTGATTATTCATTTCAACTCTTTCTCTACACTTGCTATTCTATTGCTTATTATTGATTTTCGCTTTAACATATGTAGTCCTTATGGCGCTGTTTTGTACTGCTATTAGAAGAGATTCAGTTTCTCATTTAAGATTTCCTTTTCATAGCCATTTCCCGGTCTTCGCCATTTTGTTGCTTGAAATATATTTGTTTATCTTCCCATTTTTGCTGTTTTTCTATTTATACATAAATTACCATTGCTGCTACTGGCTGATAAAATGAGTCTTTTTTTTTCTCTTTTAAAGATAATCCTCGAGTTATTGTAATGATGCGTCTGTGCAGTTCTCAATACTAGCGAGTCTTCTTCCTCCTTTTATTGATACGTATAGTCTATATCACCTTTCGAATGTAACACCTTGTGCATCGTCATCAATTTGCTTGTCCTTTGGTCAATTTGTCTGAGTTCCTTCTTTGTCCATTTTAAGAATGGTTCAAAATATCTTCCAAGGCGGGCAGCCCAGGTGTTTATCTATTTGATAAGATTTATGTTGCAGAGTTTGGCTTCGAGAGATTTTCTTGTCTTCTGAGGTATTCATTTCTTACTTTTTCTTTAATCTCTGTTTGATGATGTCTGCTTCCAATATTCCCAGGGATTTGTAATTTTACTTTAAACGTTCTGAGGCTTGATATTATCCATGTGCATAAAGTAATTAATATTTTCCTGTCACCCCATCTACATTTCCTGGTCGAATGGCATCATTATCATAACGAATAGCAGCGTTAAGAGTGAATCTCCCGGGAAAAAAAAAAAAAAAATTTTTTTCGGATTTTCACCTTTACTATAGTTTGTCGTCCTGTTGCTATTTCCACTTCCCAGTTTTTCATGGCTTCCGTGATGAAATTTATGTTTTTGTCGAATATTCTATATATTTTCAGACATTCTAAACTTTTTTCTAGAAAATTCATACTATAGCTACATAGTTTCGTCTCGTTTTTGCCTCTTTAAAGATGTGCTGATCTATATATAGTAGGTAATCTGTTTACCAACTCTTCCTGTTGCATCTTTTCTGTTTTTCTATAAATAGTCCGCAGAGTTCAAGAGAGTAATATATTTCTTTGTGTGGTTAGGGTTTTCCACATCATAGGCAAACATGTTATCGGTCTGTAGTTGCTGAGGATGTTTATTCGTAGGGGTCATTTTAGATGAGGGTAGTTTTCTCCTTCATTTTTCATTCAGGTATATTTGCTTCTTGTCGGCATTTCCTCACTTGCAGAGCCGATTTATCGTGGATGAATGTAAATTTTTAAACCCGAATCTATGCCTGCCATTGTGGCTTGGCGTTTTCCAATTTGGTAGTTTCTTGAGTGTTACGCTTTGTGAGTCCAGGTGTATGTTCGTCTCAAGGCCTTCGAATTCTTGGGATTCTTTTTTCATGTTATTCAATTAGTATTTTGTTATGTTCTTTCTTTTGTTATATCTTACTCCAACAGTTTTGTTTTCTTTGCATCCAGTTGTTGTTTGTCCTTGTGCATTCTCCATCGACTTATTTGAGTTTTCTTTCGTTATTATAGAAGGCCTTGTTTTGTTTGTTTTGCTTGACTTTCTATCGGTATCTTTTGGGTCCCTTCTTTTGCTAATATTTTTAAAAATTTATCTCTTAAAATTGTATTGTCAGACTTGTCTGCTCTTGTTTTGTTTTGATCTTTTCATTTCAATGAATCCTTGTCTGTTTTTCCTTCCTTAGTTCTTTATCTTCTTGTCTCAGTTTCTTTATTTCTTCTTTCCTTCTTGTCTAATTTTCCATTCATATTTTATATTTCTGTTCAGGTTCCTGAGGAGAATATCAATTTTATCATTTACTAGTCTTATGTAAATGAGCTCATTTAGTTCAGTGGTTTTATCCGTTGAGATATTTTTAATAATTCATTTACTTTCAAGGCTTCTATTCTGTCTTTTGCCAATTTTGATTCTTACTCAGAGTAATGTAATCTAGTTTTAGTTATTTTTTTTTTATTAAGTCTGGTTTTTTTTTTTCGGTTTTCTTTTATTAATATTGATGTTGTGCTGGGTCGTGTAGTGATTTGAATTCTAGTATTTTCTGTTTCAATTCGAGTAGGGATCTCTTCTTGGGGGCTTATTCTCCTCGACTTACCTTGTCTACAGATTTCTTTTATTTCAAGGTCAGAAAACCAGCTTTTCTTTGAAATCGTTCTAGCTTGGTAAGCAATCTTGTATTAGATCAAGCATATTCAGCCCAAATTTCCATAATTCTTTTTCTATACATTTTTTTTGTGTAGGATTGATTTTAAAATGACACCGGGTAATATTTTTGTTGTCTATTCTAGTTCATTGTTTCTGTTGGTCTCTCCTAGCAGAATTCTTGTATTGGTTTTTGTTTCTAAGAAATTAGAACAGCCAAGATTCGCAGAATGATTATTATTAATTCCAAAGAATATATTTTTCATCTTTTATCAATTTGTACTTTTATTTACGAAGCTGCTGACAATCATATTTATAAAGATTGTATTTACCAACGTATCCGCCACGAGCAGAATACGGCACAAGGTTAATTTTCTACCCTCCTATTTACCCATAGTTGGAGAGAGAGAGAGGGTAGGTTGGATTCATACCTTTTCTAAGGGTATTACCTCAATGGGAAATGCAAATAGACTCGTTGTGGATTTGAACTCAAATTGCAGGGTTCATTTCCTACGTTACGTCACGAGCCTCATATTTTAAAAAGTATTTAATAAAGTTTAGATCAAGTAACGCCGAACAGGGATCGAACTTCCGTAAGAGACAGCAAAATTAATTTGTTTACAAACCGCTGGACGAAAAAGCATCCAAATCGATTTGTTATTTACAACGCTTAGGGTGGTACAAGGCAACCTGTGTAAGAGGACTTAGTGAGGATTAAATTCAATAATGAACTGTGAGGGTGGTTTGCGAAGTATCACTCGAATGCGAAGTACTCTTCTATTTAATACGTTTTGCTTAGAGCGGCACAAGGCCAAGAAAATGATGCAGCCATTGAGAAAACTCACTGCTGTGGTTATAATGTGCGAGACTATTACGCTAATCATTGCAGCATAATTTTAAAAAGATGATTTGATTGATTCTTTAATGATCACAGAATTTTACAACGCAAGGGAGATAACTTTTCATTGATCATTTTTCTTTTATCCCGAACCTCGTTTTTCTATTCTACGACTAAAAACTAACAATAAATAGATAAATAAATAAAATAAGTAGCCTCTAACGAGATTTGAACTTTCATTTTTGGGAAATTACCTGACATGAAGTGAACATTAAGATTTTGAAATAAAAATTCTTGTTACTTGGTAACCATTTTCTGATTGTAACATGAATCGAGTTTTAAAAATAATTTTTCAATAAAAATACGATATTGATTAAATATTTTATCAAAATAATGCAATTCAACCAAACATTATACGACATAAAAGCTTTAAAAAGACTCTGCGAGCGTTTTAAGAAATCAATTATTGTTTTATTAAAATTTTGAAAAATAGGAGGCTCTTCAAAAGATGTACATGATTACCAAAATCATTGAAGTCCTTCTAAAACGGAAAATCCCGTGTTCCGGATAGAACGCTATTTTACAGTTAACCGTAATCTTTATATTTCGGGATCAAAAAGATCGCACCAGATCCTAATAATAAAAGGTTTAACATAATTTGTGAGATCAAGTACAGGGATCAAAGGGTACAAATTGTGAACTGTAAAGAAGAATTAACCCTTAAACAACGAAAAAAAGTTAAATGAAATAAGTAAATAATAATCCGGGAGTTTGAGCTGAAAATGGAATGCTCAGCCCCGACGAAAAGACAAGACCAAATATTCGTTGATTAAACAAAAATAACTGGGCAATTGATTGATTTTGCCGTTCTAGTTTGTTACAGTGTTCAAGAAAAGAAAAGTTAAAATCTAGATAAATACCTGGACCTTGCAGAGAATTGAAAATGTACTGGAACATGGAGGTGATAGTGACACCAGTCATAAATGGAACCCTCGAATCAACCTAAAAAACGGGAAGAAAGATTTTGAGAACAAGAAATCCGACGAAGAATTGAGACCGTCCAGACCACAGAACTGCTGAGATCAGCTAGAATACCAAGGAGAGTCCTGGAGAGCAAAGGAAATTTGCTGTTACTCGAACTTCGATAAAGGCTACAAGTTATTACTGGTGTGAAAAACTTGCAAATGATTAAAACAATCCGAATAAATGAAAAACAAACAAAATTCTTTTGATAAAAAAGTATTTCAAGACAATCAATTAAAGTTTTATCCAGAAATAGGAAAAGAGACAATTAATATAAAGGAAATCGTTATGATTGAAAAATTAAAATCCTTTTGGACTAACATAAAGAGCTATAAGAAAGGATATAATGAAGGCGGATTGATCATAGCTTTGCTTTGTGAAACGAAGATCAAAAAGAGGCTGGCACACGCCGAATGCAAGTTCTTTCGTGACTGATGAGAAACAGGCAGACATAATCACAGAGAACGCAGCTAAACGTCTAGTCACGGCTTGATGGTATTGTATTGCGGTTCCTCCTCCTACGCCTATAGTCCTTGAAAGCGATCCTGCGGGTGTTTTCAAAGGAAATGATAACATAGTAGTGAGGTGCCAGGCGTCATGATTCTTAGCTAGGGTGGACCATCAGTGATGGTCGATGTGACAAGCAACAAAGTATGTTTTAATACGATTCTTGAGTGACTTTTTTGGTGTCCCTCTGTCGCAATGGCCAGCGGAGAGCTCGTTGCATACTATGATCCTGGGCAGGCGATAATTCCCTATTCTGGCCTGCGTAACTGGGACTTCAGTTGCATGGCCTTGAAACTGGTGATCATCACCTTTTCAAGGACTTCAATATTGGTGGAGATTTCAGTCCAGTAGATGTTAAAGATGGTGCGGCGTCAGTGTTGGTTGAACCATTCGAAAAATCTTACGGGGTGCCGATAAGTGACTTACAAGTCCTGGAGAGTGGGAATGATGCTGATCTTTGTGTCCTTCTTCAGGTGATTATTCCCCCCCCCAATGATCTGCTTGCCTTTGCCAACCTGTTGTCAACCTCCGTGTCGATATTGGCATCTGACGTTATGGTGCATCACAGGCAGGTGAATCGAGGGACCCGTCTTCAACTCAGTTGCCCCAGTGGTGATGTAAGGAGAGCAGTATTCTTCCTAAGGATCAGGCTGGTGAAGTACGTCTATCTTTTGCGAACAAAAATATTACTGTAGAAGAGATTATACGAGGTGGATACGATAAGTTTCCAGCCTTTTTTCGTATGGACATTTAAAATCGTCATAGACTCATGAAAATTCAGTATGTTATTGCTATACATCCTATGAGATCACTGACCAATTTTTATGATTTCAGCTTCAAATGAACCGCTACAGCAGCAATTAGAATACACCCTACTAAAGCCTGATTGTCACAGCTGGTGAATTTCAAAAATGCAATCGGACACTTTAGAAGAACGATATGCAATAAAATTCTGTTTTAAACGTGAAAAAATGCCACAGAAACGTATGGAATGCTTCAGACTGCTTTTGGACCATCTTGCATGAATCGAGCCCAGTTTTTGAGTGGCATAAGAGATTCAAGGAAGGCAGGCAGTCTGTAAGGGATGATGAGAGGTGTGGGAGGAGTAAGGAAGTCAATATACAAGAGTTGATTGGTCAAAGGGTTAGGTTTAGGGTTACTATGTTGAGGTTTTAAGGGAGTTCAGGAAGAGATTCCGTCGGAAGAGGCCATCACTCTTCAAATCGGGTCAGTGGCAAATCGGGACAATGCACCAGTCCACAACTCCATCCTTGTCACAGACTATTTGAACAAGATGGGAATCAAGACAGTTCCTCACCCTCCTTATAGTCCAGACCTTGCTCCCTGTGACTTTTGCTTATTCCCAAAGCTCAGAGGGTGTTGTTATGAGACAATTGAGGAGATGAAAGAGGCTGTGACGAAGGTCATTGACACGCTCACACGAGAGGAATTCCATGGGAGCTTCCAGAAGTTGTTTGAACGGTACAACAAGTGCATTGCAGCCGGAGAAGATTACTTCGAAGGGGACTAGAGTTTCATGTGTGTACTATCAATAAAAGTGCCCATACGAAGAAAGTTTGGAAACTTATCGTAAATACACTTAAAAGCATACATAAATGGAAGTTAGCGGAAATAGATGAGATAACAAACTTTTGTCTCTTCCACCTATCCTCCTCCACACAGCAACTAATGATGAAAAGTATTTTACAAATCGTTAAATAACCTGAGAAAATGCCTGATTGACTCTCAACAGGAATAACATACCTATTACCAAAAAACAAAAACAAAAAAAAAAAAAACAAAAACAAAGGAAAAAAACAAACACAAAAACTACCGACCCATCTCATGCCTTCCCACAATGTATTGAAAAGTAACATTGATTCTAAAGCGGAGAATAGCCAAATTTATAGAATTGAACAAAGGCACGAAAAAAAAAATCATCTGGCTGAAAAGTTCTGTTCCTCATAAACAAGATAAACAAGGAGATTTATCGAGACAAAACAGAAGAAAAGAATGGTTTGGATTGTCTTCAAAAAAGATTTTGATAGCATACCCAACAAATCGATTCTAAAAGTTATAAACATTTGAAAGATATCCCAAGTTATAATAATATTCCTAAAATACAATATATGGAAAGGTAGCATACAAATTTCAGACTAATTAATCCATGAAAAATTCATATTCAAAACTAATAATTTAGACATCAATAACGGAATCTTCTAAGGAGACTCACTTTCTTCTTTTCTTTTCTGTATAAATCGAATATCTCTCTCCATAGAACTTAAAACACAGACTAAAGCTGTAAAACTAACCTCACCCAAGAGCAGATATAGAACGTCTTTATATCAAGAGAGAAAATTGTAGAAGAGACTTAATCTAACAAGAATTGATCCATAAAACAACGACAATAGGGTTAAAGAAACACAATCCTCAACAGATTGGATGCTACAGTTAGTAAACACAAAAAGTAAAAGAAGAAATATCTAATTTGTAAAGAAAGAAAATTATTTTTTTAACAATTCGGCCTCAAATGAAAAGAAATAGGCATAAAAGACGAAGCAAAAAATAAGAAGCAAAAAACATAAAGAAATGAAAGCAAAAGGAATCAATCAATTAAAAACGCATGGCAACAAAACCCCCAATATTGATGCTACACACAAAGAATGAGAAATGCTAATATAGATATAGTAAAAACTAATCGATAATTGAAAGTTACTTGATTTAAGGCGGAGACAGTGGGGTTAATTATAGTGGCAGAGGACCAAAGCTTATTTACTAAACACCATCAGGCACCCATAATGAAAAAAACAAAAAAAAAAAAACAACAAAAAACAAACGAAGAAAAAAAAACTGGATCTAACTCAATATGTAGAACTTGCGAATAAAAATCAAAATCAATTGACTACTAAGAGTCTGCTGGTATAATCCTAATAACGATAGAATATAAAAAAAGGCATGATAAAATAGGATATTATATTCACTAGAAAGTATGTAAATACTTTGGAATATTGGATTAGGAAAAATGGTATAATATCAATCAGAATCAATAACAGAAGCCAAAGGAGCTATTATTCTTTGGGACTTTGCTATCCAAACTGATAAAAAAATGACCAATAAATTAGATTTTGTAGTTAAGCACTATTATGGAAAAAAAACATACCTTTTAATTGATATACCTGAGTCAATAGATTATAACAAATCAGTCAAAAATATAATAAAATAAGTAAATACAAAGACCAGAAAAAAGAAATTGAAAAAATATGTCCCCTTAAAACTATCTCTGTGTCAGTAATAGTAGGAGCATTGGGTATTGTGAAAAAAAAAGGAGAGATAAACACTAACAAAATACCTGGCAGTCCCAACCTATATGAAAAACCAAAAATTCCACTTTACGGATCAGTTGATTTCCTTAGGAGATTATTTTCCATACGACTGGAAAAGTAACGCCCGAAAATATGAATGATACAAAGAATACATATTATCATTACCTTCTCTCACGCTAAGTCTTGGGTAAAGACCCGGTGAAGGATTATAAGAAACCGATATTAAAGTTGAAAATCGTGGTGCGATAGACAACAACTATGGAAGCCAGTAATTACTGGGGATACGGTTACAAGACTCAGCATTCCTATCCGAGGTCGCGGTAAATCACCTGAAGAAGGCCAGAGGTGAAATTTAGCCGAAACGTAGTGAAAGAAGAAACAACACAAAAGCTACCAAGATGAGGAAAAAAGTCCGCAATAAATAAAAATTAATTCTCAGATTAAGAAGCCTCATCTCAAAATGATTCCAATTAAAAGACAAGTACAAAAATTCGGTACGGACCCGACTCTGGAAGACCAGATAAGGATTTATAAGACCATAAAATCCATCCTTGATCGCCCTTCGTGGCGCAGCGGATAGAGGCGTTGAGTCTCTTCGGTTCCTGGTGAGCATTGTCAGAAGATAGCGGTTTCAAATCCTACCCAAGCCGGCCAGAGGTTTACTTGGTCAAAAACGTGGTGCGACAGACAACAACTATGGAAGGCAGTAATTACTGGGGATACGGTTACAAGACTCAGCATTCCTATCCGAGGTCGCGGTAAATCACCTGAAGAAGGCCAGAGGTGAAATTTGGTGAAAGAAGAAACGACACAAAAGCTACCAACATGAGGAAAAAAGTCCGCAATAAATAAAAATTAATTCTCAAAAATGAACTAGCCTGACAGTAAATGTGTGTGCATTTTTTTAAGTGGAGGAATTATATTGTAAATTGAATTACCATGAGCAGCTAGTTGATTTAGAATCGCTTGTGTATGATGTGGACAATGGCTTCGTGGTAGAGTTTCGGCTTTGCATTCTGTGGGGGAGATCACGGTATACACTGCTGATAAGACCTAAAAAGGTCGAAATAGCTGTTCAGTAGTTCCGTATGTCACGCACTGGTGTTTGCCGGATTTTTTGGGCATAGTGATTCCATTTATTGTAAATATGGGGTTAAGCAGTTAGTTTGATCAAAAATATAAATAAAACGAATTACAAAGACAGCAGACATATCTGGAAATGCAACTGGAAGAAATAAATCAAAACATATTGGTGTAAGAAGGTGGGTTTAAAAGATACCGGGACAGTATCAATGGAAACAAACCAAACAGAACATTAAAAATAATTAAAAAAAAAACCCAAACAAAACGAATTTCTACCGCCAAGTTGATGGAGAATGCACGAGGACAAATCAACAATCGGATGCAAAATAAATAAAACAATTTTCTGGTCGAATATAAGAAGTGAAAGAACATAACAGAAAGGCCGATTGAATAAATAACATGAAAAAAGAATTAGAAGAGTTCGAAGTTGGCCCTGAGGCGGACATATACCTGGGCTCGCTTAGAGCAGCTCTCAAAAAACTACAGAAATCGGAAAAAAGCCAGACCATGATGGCTTACATGGATTCTAGTTTTAAAGATTCTCGTCAAGCCATAATAGATTGGTTCTACAACTGTGAAAAATGTCTACAAGAAGCAAGTATAACCGAATGGAAGACCAAGAAAAAATACCCTGATCCAGAAGGACCATACTCAACAACAATATACCGATAACGTGTTTACCTATGATGAGAGAAACCTTAATCACACAGATTATAGAAGAAATCTTCAACTCATTTGTATGCCGTGAACTATTTCTGGAAGAAAGGAAATGATGTCGCAAGGGAATAAGAAGAACAAGAGGAACAAGTGATTTACTGTAAATTGATCTGCACATCGTCAAGGAGACTAAAACGATAAGGAAAGTGTAGTCATGTCATGTATTGATTACAAAATGGCCGACGACATGGTCCCCCAAACTTGGATAATAGAATGTCTAAAAATGTATAAAATATCGGACAATGTCATAAAGTAATTCACGGAAGCCATGAAAAACAGGAAATTTGAATCAACTGCAGGAGGAAAAATTTTAGCAGAGGTGAAAATTCAGAGAGGCTTCTTCCACGCAGATGCGCAGTTATCATGACTATTTGTAATACTGTTGTAACCTTTAAAAAGGTTGTTGAATGAGAAACACAGGTTGGAAAAGAAATGGAAATAACGCCTGCGGCGTGAAGAAGGTAACCACTGTTAGTGGTGACTACTTAGTATATTTTCACCCCCCTCACAATAGTGTCCAATGTATTTATGAAGAATGGGACATACCCATTTATGTTCATAAGTAGGGTATATAACAAATACCAATGATGCTACTCAATTACATACATAGGAAGTGCACATTAACAAAATCTAAAGAAAAGTTTAACCACCTTATGCACACAGACGATATCAAGCTATTTGCAAAAAATGAAGAAGAACTGGAGACCCTGATATAAAACATTAGAATATACAGCCAGGATATAGGAATGGAATTTGGCATTGAAAAATGTACCATACTGATAAAGACGAGTAGGAAAGAAATAGAACAGCCAAACGAGGAAAGAGTCTGAACGCTTGAAGAGAAAAAAAGTACAATTGTTTTGGAGTATTGGAAACGGACAAGCAGAAAAAAAAGAAAGAAAAGAAAAGAGTACATCAGAAGAAGGAGAAAGCTTCTTGAATTTAATCTTAGTCGCAGAAATATCATCAAATGGGTAAACACCTGGACCCATGTAAGGTACTCAGAAGTACTCTTAAAATGGACATGAGAGGAACTCAGACAAATGGATCAAAGTACAAGAAAATTGTTGACTATGCACAAGGTGTTGCTTCCAAAAGATGAAATAGACTATATGTATCAAGAAAACGAGTTGGAGGACTTAATAGCATTGAGATGTATCAATAAAAACACTCGAGGAAGCGGAGGACTCAATATCAGTGAGATGTATCAATATAAACACTCGAGGAAGCAGAGGACTCAATATCAGTGAGATGTATCAATATAAACACTCGAGGAAGCAGAGGACTCAATATCAGTGAGATGTATCAATATAAACACTCGAGGAAGCAGAGGACTCAATATCAGTGAGACGTATCAATATAAACACTCGAGGAGGAAGACATTAAAAAAAAAAAATAAGGAGATATTAATCACTGTAAATTGTAACAGCATTTGCTGGGAAGAAAAACAAATGTATGGAAATTTCAAGCGACAAACTGACAAAATTGTACACGACAAAACCTGGATATAGCAACTAATAAACCTGGATATAGCTACTAATAAACCTGGATATAGCTACTAATAAACCTGGATATAGCAACTAATAAACCTGGATATAGCAACTAATAAACCTGGATATAGCTACTAATAAACCTGGATATAGCTACTAATAAACCTGGATATAGCAACTAATAAACCTGGATATAGCAACTAATAAACCTGGATATAGCTACTAATAAACCTAGATATAGCTACTAATAAACCTGGATATAGCTACTAATAAACCTGGATATAGCAACTAATAAACCTGGATATAGCAACTAATAAACCTGGATATAGCAACTAATAAACCTGGATATAGCTACTAATAAACCTGGATATAGCTACTAATAAACCTGGATATAGCAACTAATAAACCTAGATATAGCTACTAATAAACCTGGATATGGCAACTAATAAACCTAGATATAGCTACTAATAAACCTGGATATAGCTACTAATAAACCTGGATATAGCAACTAATAAACCTGGATATAACTACTAATAAACCTGGATATAGCTACTAATAAACCTGGATATAGCAACTAATAAACCTGGATGTAACTACTAATAAACCTGGATATAGCTACTAATAAACCTGGATATAGCTACTAATAAACCTGGATATAGCTACTAATAAACCTGGATATAGCTACTAATAAACCTGGATATAGCAACTAATAAACCTGGATATAGCTACTAATAAACCTGGATATAGCAACTAATAAACCTGGATATAGCAACTAATAAACCTGGATATAGCAACTAATAAACCTGGATATACCAACTAATAAACCTAGATATAGCTACTAATAAACCTGGATATAGCTACTAATAAACCTGGATATAGCAACTAATAAACCTGGATATAGCTACTAATAAACCTGGATATACCAACTAATAAACCTAGATATAGCTACTAATAAACCTGGATATAGCTACTAATAAACCTGGATATAGCAACTAATAAACCTGGATATAGCAACTAATAAACCTGGATATACCAACTAATAAACCTAGATATAGCTACTAATAAACCTGGATATAGCTACTAATAAACCTGGATATAGCAACTAATAAACCTGGATATAGCTACTAATAAACCTGGATATACCAACTAATAAACCTAGATATAGCTACTAATAAACCTGGATATAGCTACTAATAAACCTGGATATAGCAACTAATAAACCTGGATATAGCAACTAATAAACCTGGATATACCAACTAATAAACCTAGATATAGCTACTAATAAACCTGGATATAGCAACTAATAAACCTAGATATAGCTACTAATAAACCTGGATATAGCTACTAATAAACCTGGATATAGCAACTAATAAACCTGGATATAGCAACTAATAAACCTGGATATACCAACTAATAAACCTAGATATAGCTACTAATAAACCTGGATATACCAACTAATAAACCTAGATATAGCTACTAATAAACCTGGATATAGCTACTAATAAACCTGGATATACCAACTAATAAACCTGGATATAGCTACTAATAAACCTAGATATAGCTACTAATAAACCTGGATATAGCTACTAATAAACCTGGATATAGCAACTAATAAACCTGGATATAGCAACTAATAAACCTGGATATAGCTACTAATAAACCTGGATATAGCAACTAATAAACCTGGATATACCAACTAATAAACCTAGATATAGCTACTAATAAACCTGGATATAGCTACTAATAAACCTGGATATAGCTACTAATAAACCTGGATATAGCAACTAATAAACCTAGATATAGCTACTAATAAACCTGGATATAGCTACTAATAAACCTGGATATAGCAACTAATAAACCTAGATATAGCTACTAATAAACCTGGATATAGCTACTAATAAACCTGGATATAGCAACTAATAAACCTGGATATAGCAACTAATAAACCTGGATATACCAACTAATAAACCTAGATATAGCTACTAATAAACCTGGATATAGCTACTAATAAACCTGGATATAGCTACTAATAAACCTGGATATAGCAACTAATAAACCTGGATATAGCAACTAATAAACCTGGATATAGCTACTAATAAACCTGGATATACCAACTAATAAACCTAGATATAGCTACTAATAAACCTGGATATAGCTACTAATAAACCTGGATATAGCAACTAATAAACCTGGATATAGCAACTAATAAACCTGGATATACCAACTAATAAACCTAGATATAGCTACTAATAAACCTGGATATAGCTACTAATAAACCTGGATATAGCAACTAATAAACCTGGATATAGCTACTAATAAACCTGGATATACCAACTAATAAACCTAGATATAGCTACTAATAAACCTGGATATAGCTACTAATAAACCTGGATATAGCAACTAATAAACCTGGATATAGCAACTAATAAACCTGGATATACCAACTAATAAACCTAGATATAGCTACTAATAAACCTGGATATAGCAACTAATAAACCTAGATATAGCTACTAATAAACCTGGATATAGCTACTAATAAACCTGGATATAGCAACTAATAAACCTGGATATAGCAACTAATAAACCTGGATATACCAACTAATAAACCTAGATATAGCTACTAATAAACCTGGATATAGCAACTAATAAACCTAGATATAGCTACTAATAAACCTGGATATAGCTACTAATAAACCTGGATATAGCTACTAATAAACCTGGATATAGCTACTAATAAACCTGGATATACCAACTAATAAACCTAGATATAGCTACTAATAAACCTGGATATAGCTACTAATAAACCTGGATATACCAACTAATAAACCTGGATATAGCTACTAATAAACCTAGATATAGCTACTAATAAACCTGGATATAGCTACTAATAAACCTGGATATAGCAACTAATAAACCTGGATATAGCAACTAATAAACCTGGATATAGCTACTAATAAACCTGGATATAGCAACTAATAAACCTGGATATACCAACTAATAAACCTAGATATAGCTACTAATAAACCTGGATATAGCTACTAATAAACCTGGATATAGCTACTAATAAACCTGGATATAGCAACTAATAAACCTAGATATAGCTACTAATAAACCTGGATATGGCAACTAATAAACCTGGATATAGCAACTAATAAACCTAGATATAGCTACTAATAAACCTGGATATAGCAACTAATAAACCTGGATATAGCAACTAATAAACCTAGATATAGCTACTAATAAACCTGGATATAGCAACTAATAAACCTAGATATAGCTACTAATAAACCTGGATATAGCTACTAATAAACCTGGATATAGCAACTAATAAACCTAGATATAGCTACTAATAAACCTGGATATAGCAACTAATAAACCTAGATATAGCTACTAATAAACCTGGATATAGCAACTAATAAACCTAGATATAGCTACTAATAAACCTGGATATAGCAACTAATAAACCTGGATATAGCTACTAATAAACCTGGATATAGCTACTAATAAACCTGGATATAGCTACTAATAAACCTGGATATAGCTACTAATAAACCTGGATATAGCTACTAATAAACCTGGATATAGCTACTAATAAACCTGGATATAGCAACTAATAAACCTAGATATAGCTACTAATAAACCTGGATATAGCAACTAATAAACCTGGATATACCAACTAATAAACCTAGATATAGCTACTAATAAACCTGGATATAGCTACTAATAAACCTGGATATAGCAACTAATAAACCTAGATATAGCTACTAATAAACCTGGATATAGCTACTAATAAACCTGGATATAGGAACTAATAAACCTAGATATAGCTACTAATAAACCTGGATATAGCTACTAATAAACCTGGATATAGCAACTAATAAACCTAGATATAGCTACTAATAAACCTGGATATAGCTACTAATAAACCTAGATATAGCTACTAATAAACCTGGATATAGCAACTAATAAACCTGGATATAGCTACTAATAAACCTGGATATAGCAACTAATAAACCTGGATATAGCTACTAATAAACCTGGATATAGCTACTAATAAACCTGGATATAGCTACTAATAAACCTGGATATAGCAACTAATAAACCTGGATATAGCAACTAATAAACCTGGATATAGCTACTAATAAACCTGGATGTAACTACTAATAAACCTGGATATAGCAACTAATAAACCTGGATATAGCTACTAATAAACCTGGATATAGCAACTAATAAACCTGGATATAGCTACTAATAAACCTGGATATAGCTACTAATAAACCTGGATATAACTACTAATAAACCTGGATATAACTACTAATAAATAAGCCCAAGTGAAAAACTGATTCTTTTCTAACAGTAGCAGAAAACAACGCCGTAAGAACTAATTATATTAAAGCGAAAACTGATCATACGCGACAGAATAGCAAATGAAGATTAAGTGGAGAAAAAGAAGAAAAGATGAATCACATAATTAGGGGATTTAGCAAACAAGTAGAAAAAGATGTACAAGTGCAGACATGATTGGGTAGGAAAGGTGATCCATTGGCAATTGTAAAAGATATTAAAATTTGACTATACTACCAAGTTATATATGCACAAACCAGAATCAACTCTGAAGAATGAGACTCACTAAGATTTTGTAAGCTTTGGTTTACTTTGGTTTTCTGGCATATCAACCATTGTTGATTATTTAAAGCCAAATTCTGTTTTTACATATATGTCAAATTTGTAAAGACATTTCGTTGATACACACAGTTAAATGATCCAACAGTTCTATTTCTAACAATGAAATATAGATTAAGTTAGCAAAATTAAATGGTTCCAAGTATTGCAATGCATGATTAATAATTCAATTAAACATCAGTCTTTTGTTTACAGTCAAATGATCAAGCAGTTCTATTTCAAACAATTCAATATATCATGTCATACATTTACACTCAATTTAAATGTCAAACAGTTCTATTTGTCCCATAGATAAGACCTTATCAGGTGTTATCACTCCGGACCAGACTGGACATGGGAGTGATGGCAATGAAGGGGTGCTCTGCATTCCCAAAAGTTCCAGTATTACTGGAGCCTTGCCATCAGATTATTTATATCTATATATCATATCTAGGACACTTGTTGAGGAAGGGAGTCTTACCCCGCTACAGAGAGGCAGTCGGTGTATTCTATAGCCCCAGTCGACTCAAAGATTTTGAGATACAGACGAATCCCAGCCAGACATCCACACCCGGTGTTAATTAACGAAAAAGAGAATTTGCCGTCTTGTGGATTTGGCTGTTCCGGTGGATTTCAGAGTGAAAATCAAAGAAAACAGAAAGATAGACGAATACTTAGACCTTGCCAAAGAACTGAAAAACTGTGGAATATGAGAGTTAAAGTAATGTCATTTGTAGTAGATGCTTTTGAAACGCTTCCCAAGAAGCCGGAGAAGAGTTTGAAGGAATTGGAAATTAGAGGGAGAGTCGAAACCATCCACATGAAAACATTGCTGAGATTTGGCTAGAGTAATGAGAAGGGACATGAGAAGACTTGTTATCACTTCGACTCAAGCTAAAGCCTACCACTTAACTTTGGTGAGAAAAAATTCACATTAAGTGAAATAATAATAATAATAATAATAATAATAATAATAATAATAATAATAATAATGTCGACTTTGCTGTCCCGGCTGACCACAGAATAAATCTGAAGGAATGTGAAAAGAAGGATAAGTACCTCAACCTTGCTAGAGAATTGAAAAAGCTGTGGAACATGAAAGTGACGATTGTGCCAATTGTGATTGGTGCTTTTGGCACAATCACGAAAGGATTATTAAAAGGCCTGGAGGACGAGTAGAGATAATCCAAATGACAGCATTACTGAGAAGGGCCAGAATCCTGAGACGAATCCTGGAGACTTGAGGTGACTTTCTGTCACTCAAACTCCAGTGAAAAACCATCAGATGTCGCTGATGTGAAAAACTCTAAAGGAGTAAATAATAATAATAATAATAATTGGGAATTTTGCTAGAGATTAAGATTTGACCATTACTACCAAATAGTATATGAACTAACGAGAATCTGTTTTATGCTTAAAACTCTCTTGGTTTTTGAGATAAAAACGGATCACCAAAACCCGACTAGAACACAAGACCTGGTGTTAATAAGAAAGAAAAAAGAACAACCACCACCACCAACAACAACAACAACAACAACAAAACAAACACAAAAAACAAACTTGCCATTTAGTGGATTTTTCCATTCTAGTGAACCTCAAAGTGAACATGAAAGAAAGCAAAAAATACTTGAACCTTGCCAGAAAGCTGAAAATCTGTGGAATATGAGAGAGTGACGGTGATACCGATTGTAGATGTTCTTGGAACGGTCGCCAAAGGCTTGAAAGAAAGATTTGAGCAATTGGAAATCAGAAAAAGAATAAGAGACCATGCAGACCTTGTTAAGATTGGCCACACAATTACCATTACGAGTTGATTTGGCGTCGCCTGTGTGCGATGTGGTCGGTTGGCTCAGTGGTAGAGTTTCGGCTCTGCATTCTCCGGTCACTGGTTCGATCTCCAGTGGGAGAGATCCTGGTATGCCCTGCTGATGAGACACAATAAGGTCGAAACAGTTGTTCAGCATTTCTTTATGTCGCACGCGGGTGTTCGTCGGATTGTCTGGTCGTGGTACTTCAATTCTCAAATGTTTAGATCAGTTGTAATATTTAGAAGAATCCTGGAGACTTGAGGACACTTGCTGACCTTAGACTCCAGTTAAAGACAACTTGTTAATGCTGGTGGGAAAAACTCACAAGGTGTTTATGAATTGTTTATAAAAAACGGGTTTAAAGGTAGACAGAAAATGTAATCTCCAGTGGCTTGTCACTGTTATATGTTTAAAAAGATTTGATTACGTCATAAAAAACGTGTACACTTGACAAAAATTGTTTTTTTAAGAAGATATTCAGGATTTTTCCCTTTTCTTTTTTTACCTTGAGGCTAATGTCGGAGTAGATGTCATAAAAATAATTTGTTCAGCTGTCTACACTTCGATACCAATTCCGGCTTGTTACGACTATTATGGTGATACTAAGAACTATGGGTAATTTGAATTTTTAAATTGAATAAAAAAATAAGGGAATTAAGAGTTAAACTTTAATTTTTTGTTTTAGTTATTAAATTCAGACCAATATATTTTGACCTAAAAAATAAGAAATATTCTTTGTTTGTTTGTTTGTTTCTTTTTTTCTTTCTTTCTTAAAAAATCATAAGTTGAAGTCACAGTAGAAAGTTATAAAGAAAGAACAGAAGTCGAGTGGGAAATTTCCATGAAAGAGTAAAGAAGTAGGCTATCTATCTATCTAATTAGATGATATATATATATATATATATATATATATATATATATATATATATATATATATATATATATAGGGGGGTGCGCATTACAAACCAGCTGATATACATACATACATATATGTATGCATATCAAATAGATAGATACAGATATATGGTTATAAAGATAAGTAAATATATTGATTCATAGGTGTTAACGTACCGACATACACACACAAACACACACACACACATATATATATATATAGAGAGAGAGAGAGAGAAGGGGGGCAAAAAAGTTATCCACACACACACATATACATGTACACACACATGCACACACACATACACATATATATAGATAATAATAAATCGAAAAAGATAGAATGGTAAGTATAAACTGAGTAATGTACATTGATAGATATATACCTACGTTTATACATACTTAAACAGACACGAATCGGCAGAAAAATATATGTATATATCTAAATATATATATTTATAGAGAGAGAGAGAGAGAGGGAGAGACAGAGAGAGAGAGAGACAGAGAGACAGACAGACAGAAGCAGACTAAAATTTAAATAAAATTAAAGAAAAAAATTGCAATAAGGGAGATAATTAAACTTTTTTTGAGTTGCGTCCCTTGCATAAATGAGTATTTTTGAGCTTCTTTTAAAGATTTGTTATTAGAATTTTTTAATTTTTTTCTGGCAAAGGAAGAGTTCAACGAATCAGAACGTTGAGAAAAGAATAACAATAAAAGACAGAGTAAAACTAGTCATAAAACAATGAAGTATGCATTGACCCAGAGTTTTGTGATGAAGAAGGTGGGAATAAGGTTATTTTAAAAAATAGATTGATTATCGATTCAGGACAAAATATTGAATACGTATTGTATGTAAATTAGGGTTCTCTAATCTAAAATTAGTTTGCACAAGTTTAAATTAGAGCGTTACACCAATTTTCCAAGAGAATTGTTTGCCTAGAGAATCTGCATTTGAATTCTAGAGAATTCTACTACTTTATTTCCACAGTTTTAATCATGTAAATTAATTGATTCGATGACCAAACGCATACTGTAGAAAGTCTGACAAATCCTTTATTGGGCCAAAGCTAACAATCAGGACAGGTCTTATGGTTCCCTTCCCTCCATTCCATCATACGTATCCCCAGATCTATGATACACACCCAACCGGATCTAATGATACCGGCCTTCACTGTACTATGTATCAATCTTCATGCAGTTGTATTCATAGAAAATATTTGAAACCTGCCTTCTGGGGCCCCTAAGCAGGCTTTGGCACCCTGTTTGGGTTGGGGTTGGTGGTAATACGCACCGACCCTGGTATCAATCTAATATTAAAATGACTGAACTGAAGACTGTATCTTTTATTTTAATTCGTACAGGAACAGAAAACGTTGGATAAAAATCTAAACGTTAAAAATTTTAAAAAAGCGTTCTTTTTGTGGGGAACTTTAAAGATGGACACACACACGCACACGCGCATGAAAAGCCAACTTAAAAATAGAAACACCACACACTCAAACACTAACATAACTAAGAATAAATTTAGAAAATTTAAAGAGAATTATGAATGAAAAAGAGACTAATTTGCCATCACTAAGAAACATAGAATGGAGAATTGTCAAGACGGAAACAGAAAAAGTAAATCAAGTACTAATATGTATATCAACAAAAAACATAACCGAATTAAATGAACTAATTTATGCTGGAGCGAAATTAGTTTGTGAGAAAATCGGTGTTCCCTTAAAGAGCACTAACAAAAAATCAAAACCTGGATGGGAAATTCGACTGGAAACGTAGATAAGAAATCTACGGAAACATGCAAAAAAGACAAAACAAAAGAAAAACGCTGGAACATTTTGGTATAAAAAAGAAAAAGCAACACAACGAAAAATAACAATACAAATTGAGGAAATAAACCAGAAAATACTGGAAAAAGAAGGAATATTAAAAAGATATCGACAAAGGGTAAAACAATACAGACAAAACAGGATATTCCAAAACAACGAACGAAAAATCTAGCCACCAATTGGGGGATATGACACAAAAACATGCCAACAACCAGATGCAAGAGAACCTGAACAATTTTTGAGTTAAATATGGAAACCAAGAGAACATAACAAAAAGCCGAATCGATAAGCAATATGGCAAAAGAATTAGAAGGACTCGAAGAAGGCCCGAAAGTGGAAATATTCATCAATTTACTCAGAACCATTTTTAAAAAAATCAAATTGGGAAGCACGAGATCATAATGGAATACATAGATTCTGGTTCAAGAAATTCATCACCATTCATAATAGACTTGCTGTCGAAATGAACAGATGCCAACAAGGGAAAAGATTAGCTGAAGCGAAGATCCAAAAAGTTATATTCCAAGGAGGTGCATTATCACCATTACTATTTATAATTGCGATGATGCCACTCAATCACTTATGCAGAAAATGTACAGCCGCATAAAAACTTAATAAATCGCAGGAAAAGCTCAATCATCTTATGTACAAGGACGACGTCAAACTGTTTGCAAAAAATAAAAAAAGAATAGGAAACTCTGCGAATATACAATCAGGACATAGGAATGGAATTTGGCATAGAAAAATGCGTCATGCTAGTAATGAAAAACGGCCAACGACACTAGACAGACGGAATGGAACTGCCAAATCAAGAAAAAATTAGAACATTCGGAGAAAAAGAAACCAACAAATACTTGGGGATACTGGAAGCTGGCAACATCAAACAAGTGGAGATGAAAGAAAAAAATTAGAAAGAGTATCTCAGAAAAACCAGAAAGCTACTCGAGACAAAGCTATATAGCAGAAACCGTATCAAAGGAATAAATACCTGACCTGTTCCCCTCGTAAGATATTCGGGACCATTCTTGAAGTGGACCAGAGAAGAACTTAAAAAATGGAACCGAGAACATGAAAATGAATGGCCATGAATAAGGCCTTACATCCCATAGATGACGTTGACAGATTAAGTGTCAAGAAAAGAAGGAGGAAGAGGACTTGCCAACATTGAAGATAGCATTGACGCATCAATACAACGACTAGAATATTACATTCAAAAGCGTGGAGAAAGACCGATTACAGACACCAAATCCAATACTGACAACACGAGGACCAACAGAATGACAATAACCAAAAAACAAAAATGCGAAGAAAAACAACTCAATAGACGTTTTAAGCGACTAATAAGCAACATCTCACACGAGAAAACGTGGCTAAGAAAATGAAACTTTATGAGAGAAACCGAATCTCTCCTCATAGCAGCACAAAACAACGACATAAGAGCTAATCATATCAAAGCAAGAATGGGTAAGACGCCCCAAAACAAAACAAAAACAAAAAACAGCAAATGTAGGTTATGTGGTGATAGAGAGGAAACCTACAATCACATAATAAGCAAATGTAGCAAATTAGCACGGAAAGAATATAAGACTAGGCAAGGTGATCCAATGGGAACTGCGCAAGAAATTTAAATTTGACCATACGAACAAATGATATATGCACAACCCAGCATCTGTCCTGGAGAATAACACACGGATCACCTAATCTTGGCCACAAGACTAGACTTTATAATAATCAACAAAATAAAAAAAAACTTGCAATGTTGGGAACTTTGCTGTCTCGGCTGACCATAAATAATAAAAAAATAGGACAAAAACTTATGACTTAGAACTTAGCGTTGTCGATGCTCAGAGGAGATAGTATTCAATACACTAACATACATGTTGTATGGCAGAGAAAGACAACAGCACCGATGTAAAAAAAATATAATCTGCTTCTTTTTTTTGCTTTTAATACCCGAAATATACGAATGGAGAGAGAGAGAGAGAGAGAGAGAGAGAGAGAGAGAGAGAGAGAGAGAGAGAGAGAGAGAGAGAGTTGAAAATGACTGAGCTCTACATACACAGGGGCGACAGTATGTTTCTTTTGTGAAACCTCTCTGCCTTTCTGCTTCGTTCTGCCCGGGTCGAAATGTTCCATGATTTATAGAATTTTCCGGATGCCTAGGAAAATCCTCGTGGTCACACCTCCCACGTATACATTGCACGTCTTCACACATCCTTCTAGCATGCCACCCACGCAATTTATATGGCACTTCCGCATGGGAACTACTTGCATCTTCTTTACTTTAGGAAACAGGTGCACTTACTATTATACTACCCATGCAACATGTGTATATCAAAGGGATCTTCCAGTCAATATCCGACACCCCCCCACACATATGTATATATGCGATGCTCCAAAAATAATGCCTTCAGTTTATTTTAACTTAAACTACGACAGATACAGGGAGTTCAATAACCCTGTATTATAATAAGATTTCCTGCAACAGAACGCTATTTTCCCACATTGTTACATCTACGCCATTTCGAAAAAAGCTGCATAGCACACCTGAAAATAATGTCTTCTATTTTATCATGTTGTCTGACAAAGTCTAAGTCGGGTGTTGGTGGTGTGGCAGTAGAAACGGAACCTTTCACCTAATTACTCATAATTTTTTTTTTACCTTTTTACATAAAGCAACTGAATTACAGTCAGGCACACTGGAATCTGATATGTAAGTAGAGAATGTCACTGAATTCATATTGGAGAAAAATATTTCTATTGGCATTTGTTGACACTAATGGAGACCAAACTTTAGAAGTGATTACAGTCAGGCAGTGGGCACTGAGTTTCGAATCGGGCTGTTGTTGGACATAATCATTGTTGCTGTGAAAAAAGAGGCCGCGTCCATTGGTGCAGATTTAAAAAGGAATAATATGCAAACCTTTGTTCATCATTGGCAAAAATACACATCTGTAATTATTATCACCACGACCTGCGATGAACCCGGTGGATATTATTGACAGATACATACGGCTGTAAATAAAATCAACAAAATGATTACCGAAAATAAGAGTGTAAGTTGCGACCCATGGAGAAAAAGCATTGCGTGGGTGTAAACCCTGGCCAATGAAAGACAAACATTGCGTGGATGTAAGGCATGGTCAATAAAAAGCAAGCATCGTGTGGGTGTCAACTATAGCCTATGAAAAACAAACATTACGTGGGTGTAAGACGTGAACAATGGAAAAAAAGCATTGCATGTGGGTAGCGTGGGGCTATTAAGCCCATATAAGGTCAAGAATTTTGTCTGAAGTCAGTTCCCGCTAGCAGTTTTGACTCTTGACAGCTACTTCGTGTACGTGAACTTTTTCTCCGATTACAGTCCTGTTCCACACAAGCGTCACTGTCTACGATTAAGAATATAAGATTATATTTATATGTATACGTGTTACTCGTTGTTTGTCAAGACCCAACCGTAGTATATTACACATGCAAGCGTGAGGATCAAATAGAAAAGTAGTGTTGTGTTGCTGAATGTTGCCCTATCCAAATTTTGTGTTCCTCTTATTGTCTCCGTGAAAATAAATCGGGTTAAATAATCCTGTATGTCTTTATCAAACTTTTCCGACACGAGCAAGATGTGATACAAGGCCAATTTTTTGAAGTTGAGAACAATAAATTTGTGTTCAGAGTTTTCCTTCTGCGAGACTAGTCGTGATAGCAAGGTTAAAGAGCACAGTCTGCCCGACTATTAACCCATAAAGAGAATAGTTGGATCCATATACTTTTGTGTATGATAGTACAAAGGAAGAGAGAAAATAAGTGTGGAAGAGGAAAAGGCAACTGGAAAAGGACGACATTGCATTGCATGCCGGTTAGCAATGAGGTCGAAGAAACAGTGAGAAGTAAATGAGTAGATTTAACAAGAAAGAGAAGGTATATATTTTATCTACGGAAGTATACAAGACAACATTACAATAGAAAATGTGTTTCGATTAGGCTCAATTTTTATTGTTCCGAGTTCAAGGAATGAAATTGTGGTTTTATTTCTCTACTCAAATTATATATATATATATATAATTTTGTTTTCTTTATATATAAATAAAGAGAGCTTAATATCTGTGATAGAGCCTCTGTACATCTAAGCCAGAGTAGCGTTGACATAGAGTCAATGCTCCTTGGTGGCCGTTAGTTTCTCGCCTCTGCAATGACCAGACTATATATATATATATGATAGTCCAAATATTGGTTTTTAATAGTCTTTATGAAAGAATGAATTGATTTCTTCTTTTCTTATTTTATTTCAAATGACACACAGACACCTTGAAACGGTTAATGTTTAATGTCTTTCAAGAAATCGATGGGAACAAGGATTTTTGTTGCAAGATCTGAGTCAGACTTGAAGATCAATTATAAAACTATGTGAGGTATAATGGGTTACACACACACACACACACACACACACACACACACACACACACACCTATATATATATATATATATATGTGTGTGTGTATATATACATATATGTATGTGTGTGTGTGTGTGTAATTTGTCAGATAAAATCAACTGTTTTAAAAGGTTAGCTCAATGGTAGCAATTTTTGATTTCTTAAAACGACAAAAATGATTCAAAATATCTTTTAAAGTTATCGCCTCTAAACTTAGATGATGTGTTGTTTTCAGGGTGTTCCCTTCATTTCTCCTTGTGGAATATGTTCCTTTACGTTGTTAACACGTTGAAAACATGTGACGGCAAAATTATTAAAATCCCAAGACGGGAATTTATTTTTCGCGCGCGTGAAGACAGGGCGGTCTGGCACTTGATTCCTCGTAGAATAAGTCCTTGTTCAGAGTCCTTTCTCGGGCATATAGGAACTGGCATATTATGTGGGGGTTAATTTGGGGCTAGACTGACCGCCGCTGGCAAGGGGTTTCCAAATTTCACATTACACACACACCCACCAGGCCACTAGCTCTTCCTACCCCTAGAATAATGGAAGATATGAGCCTCTAGGTTTTGATATAATAATATCAACTATAGTAGTCGACAACTCCGGTTTCCCGTATAATATTTTTATAGGAAAGAATAGGACAATTTAGGCGAGAATAGCATAAGGCGAAAGAAGCTAAAAACAAACATGAAATAGACAACTTGACAGCAGACAACACAATGAACAAACTTCAACGCGTGGGGACATTAAAATATAACAATCTTTTTAATACGCACGCGAACACACATATTCAACGTGTCGGCTATATAATCGGCGGATAATACGTAAATGAAAATGTCTTTCTTCCTTTTTTTTTCTTTTCTTTCGTCTTTAATTAAATTGGGAGAGAGAGAGAGAGAGAGAGAGAGAGAGAGAGAGAGAGAGAGAGAGTAATTGCAATGCTTAAGAAGGGTGTAGGGAGAAACAGTCTTAATGTTTACTTATCTTTTTGACGGGTTCCTTCGTAGAGTATTTTCTCTTTTACGGGCTGGCGGACTTTTATATATATATATATAGCTCTGGCTTGAAGGCATAGGTCCTTCTTGTCCAAGATTCTTTCCGCTTCTTCCCCCGGTGATTTTGGCGGTAGTTTCAATATATCTTATCACTTAAACTACAGTCCCGCAAATCCCGGTTATGGTGCTTCGCCCGGAGTTTGGCACGAGATTCTCCCCATCTGTTCACGACGACATCTCTCTTCAAAACTCTTTCTTTATCCCTATTTCCGCTGACGGAAGAAGGTGCAACTTCCGCCTTAGGGTTCAGGCCAATCATTTCGCCTCTATCTTCTTTCTTTCCCTGGTCACAGAGTGCGAACATCTGTTGGCTTTCATTCTGGAGGCGATCCGTTCGGACTACTATCTCTTTCACCCGAGTGACGTTACAGGGTACAGATAGCCTCACCCACATTTTTTATTTTCTCCGACAGGCCGGCCGAAGTTGACCTACATTCCTCTTTTAACGGTCATTCTTTGGCGGCCTGCTAATTCAAACACGGAGGGTTAGGGGACATTCTTTATTTCTCTCCCCTCAGTGGTAGACCACGTGACAATTATCATACATTAATCTATTCAGACTAGTGTCTTTATCTTAGTTGTTATAGTCACATTATTACACACTAAGAGTAAACAAGCGAGTAAAAGAAAAGAAAAAACAGAGAGAGAGAGAGCAAATTTGGTAGTAGAGGATTTCACCTGCATATGAATTGAAGGAGGACGCAAAAAACAAAATCGTTCCAAGGAAAAAAATGTGTCGTACAAAGTTTTAGTTATTCGATCGAATCAAATCGTTTTTGCGCTTTTAAATAAAAGCAATTTTTTTTGTTGGGGTGGGTGGAGAGCGATAAATTCTGTCCTCACTTTTTGGCTTATAGCACCGAATATTACCAGTTGACCTTCAATGAGCTAGCAAAGTCGAATTGATTTAATTTATAATTTATTTTCGTTCAAAGACTTTAAAGAAAGCAAATATAAAGAATCAATAATATAAATATTAAAGTTAGATTATCATAATCAATGTTGTAAAGATCCTTATTACTTTAGAAATGTTATCGTATCAATAGGTGTTTACAAAGTTTTACTGAAAGCTTCGTTATAGTTGAATGTAGCACAGACACTTGTTGCTAACTTTTTTGAGCAGTCACTTTCGAGGGTTCGCTGTACACATGTCTAAGAGCACTATTTCGAAAAAGATGGTGGTAACTCGGTGAGATGGTAAGTAATATCAGTAAAAGTAAAAGTAAAGTTGGTGATCTTAGTCGAGGGTGACCCGAAGGCTCCCTTTTCAATAGCTACTACACCGAAGCGTAAGGAAGGGCGCTACTCCATTCCCAGGATTGCTTCACTTTACCCTTTATCCTCACCTTATAATGCTGAGTGTTAAGCAAGACGGCATCAAGTACCATTTTTTGAGTCTTTGGTATGACTCGACCTGGGATTGAACCCCGGTCTCCCGGACCATTGGCAAACACTTCACTCATTAGGCCACTCTTAGGATAGCTTTTTAGTATATGAAAAAAATCTGAAAGGAATTGATAAATAAAAGAATAATTATAGTTGTATTTTCGGGTTACGCTCATTTGAACCCCGTGTACGTGGATAAAAAAGTTTTAATTTTTTACATTATACATCTTGGACCATTGTCCTTATTCACAACGTTTCGATCGATCCACCTGGTTTCTTTAGGTGTCTTTTGTCGTAGTTGGTAACCTCCAGAAAAGAAATGTCTACCCCGGTTTATTGATAAAAGAATTCTGTTTGAAATTCCCTGACAGTAACAGCAAAAGCCTTCTGAATAACGACGGAGAATATAGCGACCGAAACGTTGAAAAATATGACAACAAGGATGAAAACAACAGCCAGAAACTTATGGATAGTGTAAATAATGTAGGTAAGAGTTTGGCTTTTCTTATCGATATCCACTGACTTTAACCGCACTCTCCTTTTTAGATTAGTCATTTTTTTTGCACTAACATATGAACTATTGTCGGAAGAAAGAAAAGACGATGATTAAGTACAGTGGCTGGCTCCGGGCTGCAATTTATAGGAGCAGCATTTTGCGGGTGAAAAAAAATTTAAGATACGATCATTTATTTTTATGTTATGGTATTTTAAAAAAAATCAAAAATTTTGTTTAATTCAATTTTTTTTCACGTTCATTCCTTTTTATTTGGAAGATCAAAAACACATGACATGCCGTCCTGTCGGCGTCTTCAGATTTTTTATAAGCTCGGGCGATTGTCTGAGATGCAGTTACTTTGATCTGGGCTTCTTGCTGAGACTATTTTTCGGGAAAATCTGAAAAAATGTTTGTTTTGTTTTAAGTTCATTGTTAAAAAGTTTTCGATTCATTGTTAAAAATAGTTTTCAAATTCTATTATTCAAGAGAAAAGTTTATTGATATATATCTATTGAAAGTTGCCCAAATTACTTAATTGTAATAGAAAATTATTTAAGAATTCAGATGAAAAACAAGTTTATTTTCCCGAAAAACAATTAGCAGCAGGAGTCAGCCTGCTGCTAATTTGAAGGCGGCCTTCTTTAAAAAAGCTGAAAAATTCGGTAGAACGTATCTTGAAGATAACCAATTATTATTATCATTACTTTTTTTTTTTTCGAAAACGTTGATATAAAACATTGGATCAGTTGAAGAATCCCACCCAGACTGATTTGCGTTGCTCTGTCTTTAGGAAGTGGTGACAACAGAAACTAACAAGAGATTTGTCCGTCTTTTTTCATCAAGTAGAAGAAACACACACACACACACACACACACACAGATTAAAGATTTGTTTCTCTAAAAAATAAAGTTAAGTGAGAAGCGTGATTATTTAATATTGACTTTTATTGTTTATCGTTTTAAAAAATATTTCATAATACGTATATTTTTTAAAATAACCATCTGAACTGATAGAAATAAATAAATTGTTATCAAATATTTCTGGCCTTATTAGTTTAGTGTCATTATTACCATCTTTCATAACGTCGTAAGGTTAAAAAAAGTATACGTGGGCAAAATAATGAAGGAGTAGTTACTTTGCCTAAAAGATAATTGTGGTTGGTTGGTTGGTTGGGTTTTATGGCATATCAACCTTTGTATGTTATTTAACAACCAATCCATTTTTATGTAAATAATCAGTTCTATTTCAAACAATTCAGTTTAGTATGAGTACCCAGTTTAATTGTCAAAAACATTTCTATTTCAAGCTATTCAGTTTATTCAAACAGTTCTAATTCAGTTAATTTAGTTTAGCGTAAGCACAGATTTTGTTTACACACTGTTAAATGTCAAAACAGTTCTATATTAAACAAATCAGTTTAGTGTAAGTACAGTTTCAATGTAAAAAATAGTTCCATTTCAAATAATTCAGTTTAGCATTAGCACGCAGTTTAAATGTAAGTTCGGTTTAATTGTCAAAAACATTTCTATTTCAAGCTATTCAGTTTTGTCAAACAATTCAGTTTAGCATAAGTATGCCATTTAGTTCTATTTAACCCATAGATAGTGCCCTATCAGGTGCTACCACGCCGGACCAGAGAGGGCCAGGGAGCAATGGCAATAAAGAGGTGCTCCGCATTCCCCAAAGCTCCAGCATTACTGGAACTCCACCATCAGATTGTTTAGTATCATATCCAGGAAACTCATTTGTGGTGGGATCTTACCTCTCTGCGGAGGTGCAGTGGGTGTATTCTATAGCCCCCTAAATATTTGTGAGTTTGTTTTCTCGAGAATAAGTTAATATTTAAGGCCAGTATCAGAGATGAATATTTCTAATAGAATTTTAATGTTCAGTTATTTTTATTACGACCATTTCTGTGGATTAGTTTATAAACTATTATATTGAATATAAGAATGAAAAAAGGAATAAGAAAAATGTATAAGAAAAAGAATAATAAACTTTAAAAATTGAATTTAAGAAAAGATTTAAGCAATCATTGGCTTTATAGGATAATTATAGGCATTTCTCCAGGAATTATTTACTTCTATTTTTAAGCAACACTTCCTTATGCCATTATAAGATGCGAATGGGTTACGAATGTGTATAGCTAAGTTTGGGATGGCTAAAAAATTATCAACCTTTTTTTTACAATCCCACTTTTAGCCTTGTGCCAAATTGTACCTTAGTACAATAAATAGAAATTCCCTATGCAGTTGAGTATTCCTCTTTTCCTATTTGGTTTTTTCTTCTTCTATTTTTCATGGATTAGAATGAGTAAACAGTAAAAACTGAGAAGTGTGATTAACTGCGAATTGAAAGCTACCAGAGAACGCGAGGGAGGATGTGCTGCCTCTTTACATGTTTTCCTAAAGGAGAAGTATGTAGCTGAAGCAAAATGCAAAGACGAAGATGCTGGATGTACACCAAAACTAAGAGGGGAGGAACATGATGAAAATGTGAATATGGTGGAGACAAATATAGAATTAAAAGTTGAAGAGGAATTTCCTGCAGGAATTGACGTTGTTAAATAAATTGAAGGTGACAATGATGATGTGTAAAAGGAAGAGAGCTCCAATATATGCGGAAAGGACAGGTATTAATATGAAGAAGGAATTGATGAAGTTACTGGAAATAAAGAAATATAACAAGCAAACACAGAGATTGTTGTATACGAAGAAATTGCATTTTGGCCACGAACTTGCTCGAGGCAGTTGCTTGTTGATCTTGTAAAATTGAGACCTAAAAAGTTTCAAAACAAAGATAAACCGTTTGCTCCGACGGTGGAAAAAAGTTGTCCGAGGGTAACGTTACCACACTGGTTTTACAAAACAATGGAGAGTGAAAAGACTGTTTTGAGATCAATGTTGCAGTATTCAAAGACGGACAAATCTTTTAATAGTTTCTGCTGTCACCTAAAGACAGAGCAACGCAAATCAAATCTAGCAAAAAATCCAGGATTTCAAAAATGCCTAAACATGAATATTTTTCTGACCACCAAAGAGCTTTCAATGAATGGAAGATGTTGTAAATGACCCTTATAAGGGTAAAACCCTTGACAGTTAATCACAAGAACAAACTATGAAAGAAAGACAGATTTGGAGATAGGTTTTAACACGGTTACTTGATGTCGTGAAATTTCTGACATAACAAAACTTGCCTTTTAAAGGTAATCGAGAAGATGTATATGTTCCTATGCTAGTCACAGAGCCCAATGTGGTGTGAATATTAGTCACAGTACTTGTGGCTATTTTGTTCGTGACTACCACATTAGCTTCCGACTGTTTGCTTTGTCAGATTCTTTCGTGCCCACGCTGTGTTTGAAAGATCCACGGAGGGGGATTGACACAGTTCAGCCGGATCTTCTTCTGACGGTCAGGTAATATGAGTGGAAAGATTGCCTAGCAACTCAAAGAATAGAGAAAACTCGAGTGACGATGAGGTGCGGTTAGAGTGACACTAACGTCACTTAAGTCTGAGACTTTGAATTTTGTAACGTCTGAAGATTGTTCAGCGTGCCCCGGGTCTAGAATGGAAGAGATGCTTCTTTGGCAGTCTTGAGTTCCTTCTTGGTCCCTTTTCTCATCCTCTCTGAGGATTCGTTTTTCCATCCTATTTTTATAGATCAATATCTGGACTAAAAACGGTTTCTGATTGGTTGACAATAAGAGACATTAGGAGTCATATTCCCATTGGTCAGTCAATCCTAATTCAGGATTATATCTTAAAGGTATAGAGAAAACCCTTTTTAGATGCTTTGACCAATGGGAACAGGTTTAGAGCAATGGGGTTGAACTAAAAATTCTCTGCCTCACCTGACTGGATGAGCCATGCCCAGCTCACCTTTATTTTGGATGGAGAAAAATTAAATCTTCCTTTTGACATTGGCCTTCAAGATAAGAACTAGAAAAATATGTTTTACGAAATACCCGTTTCATCATTATGATCGATGAAGTTATTTGACAACCGAAAAATCAAACAAATTCGCTGACCTTTAAAATCAAAAACAATTGTCTCGCACTTAACTGACCTTTAAGAAAAATCAACCAGCTTTTTAGGTCAATTTAAGCCTTGAACAAAAAGATGCTTATTTTAAGGATATTTTTGTTTTGATATATATATATATATATATATATATATATTAATTTTCATATATTTCATAAATTTTAATTTTTACATATTAATTAAGTATTTAACCGCACGTCGTGTCACATGTATATAGTTTCAATAAAGTCAATTTTATAGAACTTCAATTATGATCCTGTTGTTGGAAAGCATTACTTTATAGAAGCAAATGATAACTGGCCGTAGTTGTCATCGAAAATCCAAAATGAATTCATTCATCTTTTGGGAAACCTCGTAGAGGAAATATGTATTGGATCTAATTCAAAAAGCCAATTATTTTGTGATCATACTATACAGCACGACAGACATTTCTCATACTGATCAGATGAGTTTAGTTTGTCGATATGTCGTTGTTGAAAATAAAGAAGTAAAGCTACGGGAATCATTACTCACTGAGCTTGGGAAGACAATTTATGATATCAAGAAGATGATTTTGGATCGACTGGAGAAAGAGAAACTTGATTTAACAAGAAAAAAATGTAGAGGGATGGATTTGACACTAGTGTTGTAGGAGTTCATGGTGGCGTTTAATGTCTTTTATGAAACATAAATAGGAAAGCTAAATTTGTGCCATGTTCGAATCATAGTCTGAATTTATGCGGTGTTCATGTGTCAGCCGTGAATGCAAGTGCCATTACATTTTTTGGAGAGATTGAGAGATTCTATTCGTTTTTCTTCTCTTCCAGTCACCAGTGTGAAGTTTTATCTTCGCACGTGAAGGTCATGATGAAGCGTTTGGTAACCACCTGTTGGAGTGCAATGAAAACCGAATTTCAATGAATGATTTAGGCACTCAATTCATTAACCTCATCTTCTGAAAACCTTCAAACAAGAGGGGATGCACAAATCATTTTGCTTTCAATTGAAAACTTCTCCTTCCTGTCACATTTGTTTTCTATGAAGAAATTCTGGGACAAATAGATCTCATCTAAAAGAAACTTCAAGAACTTGGTATTGGTTTGGATGTATGTTTAACCCACACGGATGCGACCCAAATTTTTCTTAACTAAAATAGGGACAGGCTAGTGTCTGAATCAGTTAATCAAAATAAAAGTGTGAGGAAATGGAAATTCCAGTTTAAAAGAGGATCTGAAAAAGAGAAAGCTACCTTCGGAAAAGGAAGATGATGTATGTTAAACAATCGTGCAGAAAGTAAGAGAAATCTCTACGAATGTCATGATCAACTTGTAGTTATTAATATCAAAATTGTTTATGTTGCTACTGCCGAGAGAAGCTTCTCAAAATTGAAGCTCATTAAAATTTACTTGAGATCGATTATGTCATCAGATCGCTTATCCAATTTGTCCCTCATTTCAATTGAACGTGAAATTGTGAAGAAAATAGACTTTGAACAAATTATGAGTAACTTTGTTTCTGCAAAAGTTCAAAAGGTTAAAATATGATAACCTTTGTTCAGCTAATTTGTTGTTTTTCAAGTATTAATCAACGCCACTAACGGTATTTCATTTATATTTTTCCTCCCCACAAAAAAGGACCGCCATTATGAATACAGGTCGTGGGCGGCACTTTGCCTCTTTAAGCCCCTGATTAAGTACCACTTTGGATCAAACATTTGTTTTTAAAAAGTTTCGGCACTCAGTCTCTACGTTGTACATTGAAAATCAAGAAGAAATGAATTGTCAATCATCAGAAATTAAAGTAAATTTTAACTCTAGACTCCAGATATTTTATGCATAATGCAAATGCATTGATAATAATTTTATTATATGAATGTATTGAAAGTCTGACGAAAGGTACGTGAACTGTAGCAAATTATGCATTGCGAGTTGGTAAGAAAATATTGTAGTTTTCCGGTTAATTAATGCCCAACGATTATCCTGGATATGACACTAAACAATCTGATGGTGAGGTTTCAGTGATGCTTGAGCTTTGGGGAATGCAAAGAACCCCTTTATTACCATCGCTCCCAGGGCCACTCTGGCCCGGCGTGGTAGCACCTGATAGGGTCCTATCTATGGGTTAAATAGAACTAACAGCATACCTATGCTGAACTGAATTATTTGATTAAATTGAATAGCTTGAAATAGAAATGTTTTTGACACTTAAACCGTACTTACATTTAAATTCCGTGCTCATGCTAAACTGAGTTATTTGAAATAGAACTGTATTTTGACATTGAAACTGTATTTAGACGAAACTGAATTGTTTAACATAGAACTGTTTTGACATTTAACTGAGTGTAAACAAAATCTGTACTTATACTAAACTGAATTAGCTGAATTTGTACTACTTAACTAAAATGAATAGCTTGAAATAGAAATATTTCACAATTAAACTGTACTTGCATTTAAACTGCGTGCTTATGCTAAACTGAATTATTTGAAATTAAACTGTTTTTGACATTAAAACTGTACTTACACTAAACTGAATTGTTATATATAACTGCTAGAATAAATTGGATAGTTTGAAATAGAAATCTTTTTGACAAACTGTGTACTCATGCTAAACGGAATTGTTTGAAATAGAAATGATTATTTACATAAAAATGGATTTGGCGTTAAATAACCCACGAAGGTTGATATGCCATAAAACCAAACCAAACCAAACTGGGTAATTATGATAAAAGCATTAACTTTATTGAAAAACATATTTTGCATTTTATTTATACTGATTGTATTCTATGCAAAGGAGTTAGTATCCCCTGCAAAAAGGGTGTCCTGGGCATGGCACTAAATTACATCAGGAGATGAGGCTTCACTTCTTGAGTTTTGGAGAAGAGTGATGTAAGACCTTCGATGCCATTACTCCCAAGTCCACTCTGACCTGAAGTACTTTTTAGGATCCTATCTATTGGTTAAATAAATCCGTTTGAGATGATAAAGCGTTTACTTGTTTAAAATGATTGCGAAGATACATTTTATATCGTATCTGGTTGTATCTAATTTTGTATCGTATATAATCGTTAAACTGCTACATAAAATAACCCAACAAGGTTTGACATATCGTAAAACCAACCGACCATTTCTAGTTCTCAGAAAAAAAAGATAAACATATTGTATCAAGATGAAAATGTCAGGTAATCCGAAGGTTCATTTTCTACTGAATAAAAAGGAATAACAAAAACTTTCCAACCAAATTGTACTCATTTCTATATGTAAATACGAATTCTCCTGTTATTCTAGTGAAATATTAAACAATTTCTGTAAAGTTTAGACGTTTTTTCTCCTTTGTTGAATACAATTCTTCGTTTCTCATTAAAAATGCCACAGCAAAGAATTCTTTCCGATCCTACCATCACATTCTTTGGCTGAAGACTGGCCTTTTATAAGGGAAGTGTTCGTCTCAAAAACTCATATGTCTTACGTTGTCGTAAAGTATCCACTATTCCTTGCTCGTTGTAATTTGACAAAAATGAGAAGGTTTGATTTCTTTGTTTTTATGGTATATCAATCTTCCTGGGTTATTTAAAGCCAGGGCCATTCTTGTAGGAGATCGGTTGTGGCGCTATTTAAACCTTATCTGGAGGATAAGGGAAGCTATACCTTTCTCAATGGCATTTATCCGAAAGTGAACGCAATCATGCGATGTGACAGTCCAGTACGTTAACCATCACGTCACGGGGCTTCCCTCAAAAAAAAAAAAAAAAAAAAAAAAGAAAAAGAAAGAAAAAGGAAGATTTATTGTTTAAGTAAACAAATCGCATACATTAACTTAGGACAAGTAGGTTTTTTTGTTCACTTCTATATAAGCTACATCAAATAGACTAATACCATCAAGTTAGAATAAATGATTTTAATGTTTGTTGTCGGTATTTTGGCCATATCTCAATTCCCATGACGTTATTTTCGCATAATGTTTTTTTTATTGCCTTTAGCTTCAACTTGTTTACTCGACCATAAAGCGATGTTTAGTGAATTATCTCCGGCACAAAACTTTGTAAACCACTTTTGACATGTTTTGTTATCCTCAGTACCTTATCCATTGGTAAAGTTTTGCGTTTTTGTATCATCTTACGTTAAATAGTATAATAAGTAGAAAATCAATAAACAAAATTACAGTGATTTCATCATTGCAGCAATGCAATTATATGCAATCATAATGAATGAAGTCAGTTAAAATAAAACACGCCTCATGCCATCTAACGACAGAGATTAAATTAATTATAAAGTATGTACGTGTGCGCGCGTGCTTTGTGCCTGTACACACGCTCTCTCTCTCTCTCTCTCTCTCTCTCTCTCTCTCTCTCTATCTATCTATCTATCTATCTATCTATCTCTAACATATAATATAATTCTGCTAAACTTTATGTCACATTTGTTGAAGCTCGAACACAGGTAAAAGTGAAGATTTCAAAATTTGATTTTCAGAGTCTAATCTCGGTACTTGGAGTTACATAACTTTGCGCGGCATCTATCTATCTATCTATCAGCTTTTATTGTGCATTATCTCGCCTGACGACTTGCTATTCTTGTTATTATGAACAGAAGAAATATGACACATGCAACCAATTATGTGTTAATGTCGAAGCAAATTAATATAACAATCCTTTAGATTTGAGTCATTTCGCATAACTGCCACTTTTTTGTTATCTCTCTGAAAGAAAAGCTTGGTAGCTGAACTAGTTAAATACTTTGTCCAAGCAATACACGTCAATGTTTGGGCAAGACTAGATGACATTAATGTTTGGGCAAGACAGAACGTTTAATGTTTGGTCTTGGCTTGAATTTAAATGTTTGGGCTTGGCAGGATTAAAATGTCTGTTCTGAGCAGGATTTTAGATGATTGGTCCAAGCAGGAGTTCAGATGTTTGATCTAGGGATGCCTTTAAATGTTTGGTCAAGGCAGGACTTTGAATGCTTGTCTAGGCAGGGCTTTAAATATTCAGTCGAGGCAGGTCTTTATATGTTTGGTTAAGGCAGGACTTTGAATACTTGGTCTAGGCAGGACTTTAAACATTCAGTCGAGGTAAGTCTTTATAAGTTTGGCCTCGGCAGGAAATTAAATACTTGTGCAAAGTTGGATTTTAAAACCTGATTTACAAACTACGTAGTGTAGCATGGTAGATCTCTTGAAAATGTTTGGTGACGAAGAGGTTGTTACTTAATCCCAATGATGAAAGAAATGGACAAAAAGATAATTACAGATTAATTCTCTCGTTTATTAATGTATTTCTAATTTTGACCGATTATTTCCGTAATTTTCCAAACCGTCTTTCAGAGAGAAGAGGAAATTTCCAGCCTCTTCTCAAGGAAAATATCAAAACTAAAAAAAAAAAAAAAAGGGGGCTTCTAAAATTTAAAACGCCAAAACACGCGTCTACTATTCAGTACACCAGAAATCTAACTTCTGAAATTCAAAATGTCTCATCTGCTTCAATCGAAAATAACCTCTAACCCAGCCGTTCTGTCAAAATTCCAGATTTCCACAAAGGAGCGATCATAACACGGCGATATTACAAATCATTCATGTCCTTCCGATATTCATATCAAGATTGGAATGTTTTGTAGATCATCATCATCATCGTTACTACTACTACTTCTACTAAAAAGTAAAGTTATCTCCCTTAGTCGAGGGCGACCAGAAGGTTCCTTTTTCAATAGTTACTACACCGAGGTGTAGGAAAGGACGCTACTTCTTTCCCTGGATTGTTCGACTTTACCCTTGATACGTACCTTATATTGCTGAGTGTTGAGCAAGGAAGTATCAAGTACTATTTTTAAAGTCTTTGGTATGACGCGACCTGGGATTGAACTCAGATCTCCTAGGCCAATGAGTCGGTATATACTACTACTACTACTACTACTACTACTACTACCTCATTATTCTGAACTGGGAAAAAAATTAAAATCTTTTATTTATTATTCCAGACCCGGAGTCAAATCCTACATAAATCAATTTCGAAAAAATATCCAGACCTTGCAAAAAAGGGGCAAAATATTCAGTAGTAACAATAATTGATCACCGATTTTAAGGTCACAAAGAAAAGTCAAGTTCTTCCTCCTCCCAGGAAAAACTCTGGGCAATAAAAGTCTCTCAGAGTGGGACTTACAATCACTTGTTCTCCTGTAAAACATGTTTTCACTAAATGACTATTTCCATACAATTTCTTCTTTCTCTTGTTCTCTTTGTCCTGTCACAGAATATTGCAATGTACATGTTGGCTTAATCAAAAAGCAAATACATTTTTCCAAGTCATTTTGCCTTCCTTCACGTCTCAAGACGACTTTTGGTTTATTGAAAAATCTCAAGACATCTAATCTCAATGTCTTTCGACAGGTACAATGTAGTCTCGTCATCGTTGGAATGTCTAAAAAGTAACCCCTTATGACCCCAGAAATGAACTTAACTGAACTAGCCACTACAGTCGCTTTCGTTACGGAAAAAAACAATCTTCTGCAAAAAAAACCCTCCAAATCTCTGAAAAACATAACGTGTCATTTGAGTGAAAGCGAATGGTAATACAACAAAAGACTCACATGCATTTTAAACAACAACAACAACAACAACAACAACTTTTGTATTCTTTGAAACAAGGAAATTTATCACAATTATCTCTGTTTGAAATGCCACAGTTATCTTTTTCTTTTCCTTATTTTTTACCTTTTCTTTCTCTTTTTCTTCAGTCGTGAAATGTTTTTTTCTTTTTTCTTACGCTGAATTTTTTTAATGGAGTAACTCTTGTATATTTAGCGCATTCATGTTAAACGCATCCTGACCATAGTGTCAGATAAAGTTATGTAATGTTGTGGGTCTCTTGAAAAAGTGAGGAAACCAGGAGGTTGTCGCTTGATCCTTGTGTTGAAAGAATTAAACAAAGATCCTCACATTTATTAATGAGTTACTAATTCAGACCGGCCATCTCCGTGAGTTTCCAAACCGCCTTTTTTTTATAAGGAAGAGTAAACTTCCGAGATCTTGTAAATGAAAATATCGAAAATTCCTAAAAAGGAGTTTCTAAAACATTAAACGCCTAAACACGCCAGAAATCCAACTCCTGAAACTGGAAACGTAAGGATGAACTCATAAGCGACGTTTTCCTGAGGACTCCATATTTAGACGCACCAGTGCTGCCTAACGTTTGAAGACTCTGCACGGACACTGGGTGTTGACTTGAAGACCTGCCAGGAGTGATTGACAATTGGAATGGATGGATGGAGAGAGAGAGAGAGAGAGAGAGAGAGAGAGAGAGAGAGAGAGAGAGAGAGAGAGAGAGAGAGAGAGAGAGTCAAGGGAATCCGTGCTAGTACCACGACTTGATATATATATATATATATATATATATATATATATATATATATATATATAAGACGCATCCTTGTTGGCAGGAATCTATCTGTTGCGAGGAAACTGGGCTCTCGAACCTCGATCAGTCAAACAGTCCAAGTGAAGAATAAATCTGAATTCAACCCTTCGACCAACACGGAATATTGCAGGTTAAGGCTAATTACTCTTCATGTCTTACAGACCTCGAGAAAGGTTTCAATTCTGCTAGGACTTGATGAGATGGGATGTAAAATTACACACAATATTTCCATGAATTAGTGGCCTTGTGCTAAACTTGGTAATAGATGCAGGATCACTAATGAATAATAATTAAGTTAATTTTCTTGTAAACCAAAGATAGCTGGCTTTTATTTTTTCTACATTTCTTATACACTCAAAACGGATATTATTAGGTATTATTTATAACCAAGAACAGTAGTATTGTCAACAAAAATAAAATATATGAGAGTACACTTATTTTGAAATGCTGCATATTCATATTTTGGGTTGTAGCGTTTCAATCCTGTAGAGTTGGGTCATACATAATACTTAATGACAATTGTTTTGATTATATAACGTTCCACTGTAATAGTTTACAAAGATATTGACTTTTTATGAAAAAAAATGCTAGGGTGTATTTATTTTTTGAGGGGGTCTTCTTGCCAATAATTCACTTTACACAGGACAGTTTTAAAAAGCTTTTGTCTTTTAGACTTATCTCGAGACATTCCAGACTCACTGACACACGAAACGACACTTGTTCTAACGCCTCATAAACAAATCCTCGATGAGTTTCAAATTATGCAAATATCCTTGGGAAAGGTATACATCTAACTATTCTCCTTGAAGCCATGTGTAAATTATAGGGCAGACTAGACTCTATAACTTTGGTATGGCAACCAGTCTAGAAGAAGGAAAACTCTGAATTCAAATCTGTTTCTCTGCTCAAAAATTGACCTTGTGTCACATCCTACTTGTGGTGGACAGGTCAGGTAAATTCATAGAAACAAACAGTCGGTATCTCATTATTACGAGGCTGTGTACCAGTATATAGGACAGATGTTATCCTTATAACTGCTAGAGTATCTAATGTACAGTTTTTAACTTGAATTACTTTGTAACTGTCCCTACCCTAAATATCTAATAAAATCTAGAAATAGAAAAAACCCACGTGCGTTATAATTTCTCAAAACTTTTCCCTATTTTGCCGCCCAAATCTAGTTGGTCTGAACACCACCCATCCCATTCAGTAGCAATCTAGTAACAAGGAAAACAGATCTTAGATACTCCAGCATCTGATGACAATAACCAAGTTTTGTCCTTAAAACAATTCAGGACTGACATGCAAATAAGCAATTAAAAAATACTAAAAGCATTTACGTCCAAGAATTAATTCTCGCTCAGAAACACATTTTGTATATTATTGCTGGTCAAAATAATACGTAAAAGATAGCGTCTGTTCAGCACAACCAGTTGTTATTTGCTTTTCTTTTTTGTTTGTTTTAATTATTATTCGTTTCAGATTTACTCTTTTATCATAATTACCAAAAATACTTTTCAGCTACAGTATTATTATATTTTGTAGCTACATTTTGCTAAGAACTTGTAACGCCAAATTCACGTTACTCTAGTAAAAACAACTGTAGAAAATGGTTATTTCCCATGTTTTGTAATTAGAGATATTGTAATGTATGAATTGTCAAAGGATATTTCAACTCAAGATTAAGTAAGCCGATAAGTCCAATCGATGATCAGCAACGGCGTGTTTCAACATCTGCTCAAAAGTTCTCCCTAGGATCACATTTCAAGATATCTTATCCGGAAATGAGCTCAATAAGTTTATATACCAAAGCGAGTTAAGAGTTGTATAATATTTTGGTAAGATGAGAAATAATTTGGCAATTCCAGATGATTTTGCTGAAGCTAACAAACTACCCTGGACTGTAGGATAGTCGCCGAATTTACCTCTATGATTTTGGAGGACGGCCTTGAATTACTCAGTTTTAGGCCAATCCAACTTTGATCGTCGAGGTTTTTGTAGCACAAGCAAAACATTTCTTAAATCATCTAGTTATTGTACTGTGATTAAGTGCTGACCCTTCACCTCTTCTCTTAACTGATGTTTTTGGTTGCTTCGGCGACGTTAGGGTCCAATTTGAACTTGTAAAACACATGTGCCCGAAGTTGACTACGTTGCACGTTCACCTACGCAGCTTTCAAATCACACATTGAATGAAGCAATGCATAACGTGTCGCCGCACCAACTACAACGATACTACCAACCATTGTGAATCAACGGCTTGAATTGCATCAGTCACTTGGTATAGATGACGCAAATTAGCACGTACCAAAATAATGCCAAACTTTTGTCTCACTCTAGTTATAAAGATGCGGTCACTGGGCCATAGCCTCCTCCGGACTTCGTAAGAGAAATAAAATTTAAATTTTTAACTGAGATTCTGTCTTCTATTCCCTGCTCTCCACAATCATTACTTGTTGCCACATTAATTAATGTCCTAATAATTCACGCCGGCTATCTCCGTGAGTTTCTAAACCGTTTTTATAGGTTGGAGTAAACTCCCAATGAGTGTCCTGGATATGACAGACAATCTAATTGTGAGGTTCCAGTGATGTTGGAGCTTGGGGAATGTAGAGCACCGCTTCATTGCCATTGCTCCCAGGTCCACTCTGGCCCTGATTGGTAGCACCTGATAGGGCCTTATCTATGGATTAAATTGAACTAAACTGCATACTTATGCTAAACTGAATTGTTTGAATTAGAACTGTTTGAAAAAACTGAATAGCTTGAAATATAAATGTTTTTGACAATTAAAATGTGTACTTACATTTAAAGTGCGTGCTTATGCTAAACTGAACTGTTTGAAATGGAACTGTTTTTGACATTGAAACTGTGCTTACACTAAACTGAATTGTTTAATATAGAACTATTTTGAAATTTAACTGTGCGTAAACAAAATCTGCATTTATATTAAACTGAATTAGCTGAATTAGAACTGTTTGAATAAACTGAATAGTTTGAAATAGAACTGATTATTTGCATAAAAATGGATTTGGCGTTAAATAACCTACAAATGTTGATATGCCATAGAACCAAATCACCCCCCCTCTCTCATACACACACACACACACACACACACACAGAGAAAGGGTTAGGGCCGCATCGTAGAACAGAATAGATTCTTAAGCTTTTTATATGACTAATAGTCTCCCCCGAATCTATCCTCAGAGCTTGCCTGGTTTATTTGGCCGAAGGTCAAAAGTATGCCCCCCGCCACCCAGTGAGAATGGAAATCACAAATGATGGTCTGTTAGCTCTTTAGTTATTATTCGCCGCACGTCAATCTAAAAACTAAACACGGCTTTAGATTTGGTACAAATTGGCAAACACAGCGTACGTAGTGAAGATCGAACTACTTTGGTAGAAATAAACATGTTTGCTGATCAATGGACATCGTATTATCGATGAAAATACCATCAGAAATGAAGAGGATGTTTTTTAGTGAAAGAAAAAAAAAGTTTTTTTCTTGAATCTATTCTTTTCTCTGAAGAGCACATTTTTTAGTTTGTATAAAAATGTAACATCTGGTTAAAAAACAACACACAAAAAAGAAGCCAAAAAAAGAACCCCCCACCAAAAAAAAAAAAAACAAAAGCAAAAAGCAAATTTAAAAAATCTCTTCTTTTCTATTTTAGTACTTTCTTTTTCTTTCTTTTCAACTCAGTTCATATTTTTTCTTTCTTTCGTTTTCACTCAGTTCATATCTTTCTTTCTTTCTTTCTTTCTTTCTTTACGTATTTTCCCTTTTATTCAAACCTTTTTTCTAAACATTTTTTTTTCGCTTTTCTCAAAATTTTCTTCTTTTTCAAAATTCTTGTACTTTCCTTATTGACTTTTTCTTTTAACGCGTTTTTTTTTATTTTATTTCGTCTTCGTTTTCATTCTTTATCATCATTTTGACTTTAAAAAAAAAAAGAATCTCCCCTTCTTCTTCTTCTTCTTCTTCTTCTTCTTCTTCTTCTGTTTAGAACGTTTTCTTCTCGCACTTGTCCGTAGTTCAGTTTCCTTTCTTCTTTTCTTTTTTAACTTTTTCTCCCCAATCAGAGTTTCTTATTGTTTTTCATTTCTTTTTCTTTCCTTTTTCCTTTTTTTCCTGCTTTCTTTCTCTCCAGGCCAAATCTCCCATTCTTTATACTTCCTCCCACACATTTTATTATTTACTTTTATTCTAACACCTTATTCTCTCTTCCCTCTTCAATTCTATTTATTTAATCCCTCCTTATGACAAAGATCAAAATTTGTTCACCATTCAACTGACGGAACAAAATAACGTCAGCTGTAAAGTCCTTTGTTCCAACGACTTTCAGCAGACGACATTTGCCACACTTTGTGGAATCGATGCACACCATTACCGGACAACTAATACTTAGCAGCGTTCATAGATTTCAGTGCAACGAGCATATTATACATGTTCGTTGACCAACTATTATTTTCATGCATTGTTTGACTATTATCTGAAATTTAATTTTTATAAGTCAGTGTATCACTGATAAACATTTGTTCGAATCAAGCAGGAGGAGGAGGAGGAGGAGGGGTATATTTGAGAGAAGTCAACAAAATATTGATATTATAAACACCTGTTCCCGCAAAAATATGATTAGGAATGTTTTACTCGTTTTGAAACTTTCAGGTAAGCCACTTCGTTTCGTTTTAAGAGGGGTTTCTTTGGAGTTTTATTGCTTTCTAAAATTACTAAACGTGGCACTCAATTTATGAAAACTGTTTAGAGAAAAACAAAAGTTTGTTAGACGAGAGAAAAATATTGATTTGTTTTTGTTTGGAAATTCATTATTGAAAAATTTAGTTTTTTAATTTTTATTTTTCATATATGCACGTTTAAGTCAAATGATCAAGGTGAATTGACAAAATGGTTTTCAATATTCTTTTTCAGCAATCAAAAATGTCGATATTAGAATCTGCAAATTGTAAAATCATTTAAAATTCTACAGATATGTTTCAGCAAGTTTCAAGAATTTGAAAATATTGCGTGGATTTTATTAGATGGGGTGTTTGAATGGTTCTTTGAGGGTCCGTTGTGATGATATAAACAACAGAGATGATCAATTAGTCGGAACAAAACACGAATAATAATCTGTAAATTATTCGATATCATAAGGATTAACTTCATTTCACTTTAGCCTTTTGTATATATATATATATATATATATATATATATATATATATATATATATATATATATATATATATATATATATATATATATATATATATATTCCATGCTGTACATATACGTTATATACAAACACAAATACCCATAAACCCTCACATACGCATATAAGTAAAAATATATTAGTTATCAATACAAAACACTAAATACAAGTAGCTGTTTATATATATATATATATATATATATATATATATATATATATATATATATATATACACACACACACACACACACACACACATATATATATATATATATATATATATATATATATATATATATATATATATATATATAAGTATGTGTGTGTCTGTGTGTGTATACAGACCCACCCACTCTGACATATCCAGATATGTAAAAATATAATAGTTACTAATAATACATAGTGAGTCAATTGCACTTGGTGTTTCTCTCCAATACCATCGTCAGACAAAGACATAAGCATACATGATATATATGCGCTATCATAGATATTTAGCATTATATATATATATATATATATATATATATATATATATATATATAATGAGGGAGACACATCCCCCTTCCACATGCACGTATATATAGTGTTTAAGTGTATATACAGTGGGATCCAAGACTTTTAATACTTAACTGCGAGTATCTTTATTTTATTATGACTTCAAACAATTTCCATCCACCAATCATACCGACCAACACATTCTTGGAATCTTATGTTGCGTGTCTCTATAATATCTACTTTAATTTTTCAATCAAGGTACACCGACAGATATTTTATCATCATTTGATTCACACACACACACACACACACACACACACACACACACACACACACACACACACACACACACACACACACACACACACACACACACACACACACATATATATATATATATATATATATATATATATACAATGCTCCTTTGTCAGTTTATATCCGTAAGTATTCAACACGATTTTAATGATGTTTACTGCAACAAATTTTAGTCGTTTACAAGGCGAGTCGTTATGTAAAGACATTGTTGTGACAATATTCCACATGGGAAGAACCACATTGCCCAGAAAATCAGCATTCGTAATCCCAGATTTTACCTGTATGTTTTTTTTTTACAAAATTTTATTTTAACGATATTTTGGGCTTGTTCGATTATGTTTATTGATTGGGGTAGTTGAATAGTTTCTCTCTCGTTCGAGTTCTGGGATAAGATTTTAAATGGTAATTTTTAAAGAAAGGAAGTTTCACCCAATTTGGACTGCATTGAACAATATAAATTTTCTAATTCACTCGATTGCACTAAACCAATGTTTTTCTGAGTTTCTTGCATGGAAAATTATTATCATTTTCTCTTTTGAGCGTTTTTCCCACCAGCATTAGCTGATGGTTTTTCGCTGGTGTTTGAGTGACAGCAAGTTTCTTCAAGTCTCCAGGACTTTTCTTAGTATTTTGGCCGATCTCAACTATATTTGGATGATCTTCATTCGTCCTCTTATTTCTAAGTCCTCCAATCTTTGTACCAAACCTTTGGTGACTGTACTGAGCGCTACAATTATAGTTTGTATTACCGTCACTTTCATGTACCATAGAAATTTATTATTATTATTATTATTATTATTATTATTATTATTATTATTTCTTGAAAGTTTTTCACATCAGCTGATGATATTTCACTGGAGTTTGAGTGACAGGAAGTCTCCTCAAGTCTCCAGGACTCTTCTCAGTATTCGAGCTAATTTTAGCCCTCATGTGGTCTGGATAGTTTCAATTCTTTCACTTATGTCTCGTCTCTTATGTATTTCAGTTTTAAGGACAGATTCTGGTTTGTGTATATACCATCTATTAGTATGCTGAAATTTCGTGTTTTTGCATAATTCCCAGTGAATTACCTTTCCCACTCAATCAAACAATTAGTCCTTATGGTATTATTTTGTCCTGTTATCATTAGAGATACAATTTTTCTCTTAAATTTCTGACTTCGTAACCATGTCTAAGTCATCTGCAATGTTCTTAATTTGTCACTTAAAGTATCTATATAATTGCGACTCTTTCCATTTTTGTTTTTTTAGATTAAAAAAATTATTGTCTTGTTATTTCTGGTATTTCTGGCAGCTATAATAATTCAGTATCTCTTTGCTCTTGTACATATATTCATTAAGTCCTTGTATGGTTCCATTCATGCAGTTCTCAATATTTCAAATTCTCTTTCTCCTTTCTTCTTTTTTTATCACTGAGTTTATCTTCTTCCTTTTTTCTTGTCATATAGAGTTTTTGATATCATTTGTTGGGTGTTGTGCATTATAGTTAATTTCCTTGTTCTTTGGTCCATTTGTTAGAATCAATTCCTCATCCAGTTTAAGAAGGATCCCGAGTATCTTACTGGGAAGACAGCCCATGTAGTTATTCCGTTTATTAGATTTCTGTGGCTGAGTTTCTTTACAAAATCTTTTTCGCTCTTTTTTCGTTTCTTATTTTTTCTTCAATAGACGTTTGTTTGATGGTATTCTAGATATTTGTAATTTTCTTTTTCTCCAAGTGTTATTAGATTTTCCAGATTGGGTAGTTCTATTCCTTCAGTTGTTTCTCTTTTCCGTTTCTTTATCAAAAGTGTGGCGCATATTTCAATTCCAAATTCTATTCCCATATCTTAGCTGAAGATTCTAATCGATTGTGTTAAGGGTTGTAATTGTTTTTCACTTTTTCCAAATATCTTTTATGATGAGCATGGCGCATATTTCAATTCCAAATTTCATTTGCTATATCTTGGCTGAAGATTCTAAACGATTCTATTGGAGATTCTAATTGTTTTTCTTTTTAGGCAAAAATCTTAATATCATCCATTCTCATAAGGTGGTTCGTTTTTTTTTTCTTGTGACTTTGTTAATCGAACACATTTCTTGCATTTCTTAAATATATGATTCAGTTTTATCGTTTCTGTAATGATGATAACGTGTTTTCCAGGAAGATGTGATTTCGGATTTTTACCTCTGCTTGGGTTGGTTCTTCAGCTGATTGCTCTAATCTTTATCTTTCCATAACTTTTGTAATTAATACTATTGTTGTACACTATTTGGTGATGTTAATAATAATGATGATGCAGATACATATATACATATGCGGATACAGGCCGACTCTTTCGTTTCGGATATGAATGGGTTTATTAACTTCTGGCTTCGGTCCATTGCGATACGAGGAGAGAGACACAACTCTTAAAAGCCAATGCTAACCATACTATGCTGACCCCACCTCAACGCGCGGCGCATCGCATCTTGTGATGTCTAAGATCTCAATTCATCTCTGTCGGTCGAGATCTGAAAAACTCAACCGCACGCCTCAACGGTGGAAAACCCAGCTGCTGTCCTCAACAGTCGAATACCCAACTACTGTCTTTTCAAAAATCCTCAAATTCTCCTGACCATTTCTTCTATGCATGACATCATCCACACTCCAGCCCCATTTCCTGTCTGGGGGTTTATTATGACAAATGGTGATTGTCATATCCTTTGCGCGCAGGCGTAAGACTGCACTCATCTGCCATCTTGCAAGTCCTCCAGTCCCTATTATTATTATTATTATTATTATTATTATTATTTACTCCTTGAAAGTTTTTCACATCAGTTTTAGCTGACGGTCTTTTGCTCGAGGTTGAGTGACAGCAGGTCTTCTCAACTCTCCAGGACTCTTCTCGGTATTCTGGCCGTTCTCAATAATGTAGTAGTTTGGATGGTATCCACTCATCCTCCTATCTCCAAGTCCTCTAGACGTTTTAATAATACTTTGGTGACTGTACCGAAAGCACCAGTCACGATTGGTGTAATTGTCACCTTCGTGTTCCATAGTTTTTTTCAATTCCCTAGCAAAGTCTCGGAACTTATCCTTCTTTTCACTTTCTTTCCGTTTTATTCTGTGGACAGACGGGACAGCAAAGTCCAAAATATTGCAAGTTCTCCTTTTTGTTGTTGATTATTATTAGGCCTGGTCTTCTGTCCGAGATTAGGTGATCCGTTTGTATGTCAAATTCCCATAGGAGTTTATGTGTGTCATTCTCCAGGACAGATCTGCGTTGTGCATATACCATTTGTTCGTATGGTCAAATCTAAATTTCTTGCACAACCCGAGTGGATCACCTTTCCCACCCAGTTGTGTCTAGTCTTATACTCCTTCTGTGCTAATTTGCTGCATTCGCTTATTATGTGATTGATGGTATCGTCTCTATTGCCATATAACCTACATCACCTAATCGCTATTATTATTATTATTATTATTATTATTATTATTATGAACTCATTAGAGTTTTTCACATCAGCCTCAGCTGATGGTCTTTCACTGGATTTTGAGTGACAACAAGTCTCCTAAAGTCTCTTGGACTCTTCTCAGTATTCTGGCTGTTCTCAATAATGCTGTTGTTTGGATGGTCTCCACTCGTCCACCAACTTCTAGTCCCTTTAATAATCCTTTAGTTACTGTACCAAAAGCACCAATCACAATTGGTATAATTGTCACCTTCATGTTCCATAATTTTTTCAATTCCCTAGCAAGGTCCAGGTACTTTATTATTATTATTATAATTATTTACTCCTCTAGAGTTTTTCACATCAGTATTAGCTGATGGTTTTTCACTGGAGTTTGAGTGACAGCAAGTCTCCTCAAGTCTCCAGGATACGTCTCAGTATTCTGGCCGTCCTCAGCAATGCTGTCGTTTGGATAGTCTCCACCCGTCCGCTAACCTCCAAGTCCTCCAGGCCTTTTAATAATCCTCTAGTTACTGTGCCTAACGCACCAATCAAAATTGGCACAATCGTTACTTTCATGTTCCACAGTTTTTTCAATTCTCAAGCAAGGTCGAGGTACTTATCCTTCTTTTCACCTTCCTTCAGGTTTATTCTGTGGTCCGCTGGGACAGCAAAGTCAACAATTATGCAGATTCTCTTTCTTTTGTTGATTATTATGAGGTCTGGTCTTCTGGCCGGGATTAGGTGATCCATTTGTATGTTAAAGTCCCATAGGAGTTTATGCGAGTCATTTTCTAGGACAGGCGCCGGGTTGTGCATATACCATTTGTTTGTATGGTCGAATTGAAATTTCCTGCACATTTCCCAGTGGATTACCTTGCCGACCCAGTCGTGTCTCGCCTTGTACTCCTTCTGTGCTAATTTGATGCATTCGCTTATAATGTGATATTATTATTATTATTATTATTATTATTATTATTATTATTTACTCCTTTAGAGTTTTTCACATCAGTATTAGCTGATGGTTTTTCACTGGAGTTTGAGTGACAGCAAGTCTCCTCAAGTCTCCAGGACTCGTCACAGAGTTCTGGCTGTCCTCAGCAATGCTGTCGTTTGGATAGTCTCTCCACCTGTCCGACAATTTCCAAGTCTTCAGGCCCTTTAATAATCCTTTAGTTATTATTATTATTATTATTATTATTATTATTATTATTATTATTATTATTATTATTCCCCTGCTTGTGAGTTTTTTATACCACCGGTCTGGATTCTTCCTCTGATCTCCATTTCCCTCAGTTTCTTTTCCACGCCTTTGGGGAACATCTGAAGGGCACCAACTACAATTGCTATCACTGCCTCCTTTCATTCTCGACAACCTTTTCAGCTCCCTTGCAAGATCAAGATATTTTTTTTTATCTTATCACTTTCTTTCCTCTTTACTCTACGGCCAGCTGGAATGGCGAATTTCATTAAATAAGAATGTCTTATATTCTCGTTGATTAATCCTAGGTTTGGTCAATTATCATTTTTATGCGTCATTGTCTTCATCTTGGTTGTTGCCAAAACCTTGTAACCATAACAACCATGATAAGAATTCTGCTCTGACTAAATCAATGAATAATTGCAGTAAACCACAGCGAATAATTTTCTGCTCATGTAAAATATTATTTAGATACAACCAATAACAACCTATTCTTAAAGAGTTAATATGCTTTATTTTCGACACTTTTTGAATAAGAATTCAGCCAGGAAATAATAATTAATAATCGAATAGTCCTAATCAGTTGACCATTCTTAACTCTACCCGGCTTTTTAAATTAATACAAAGTTGATTTTTTTTTATTGACAAAGTTTAATTCTGTCTTCAATCCCTGGGCTTCTTTTATTTTTACATTTTACTTGATTTGTTATTTAATACAATTTTTTTGCAAATTTGATTATTTTTTTTATATAACTTTGTGTATTTAACAACTTGAATGAATTATCCAAGCCTGTGCTCTTCTCATATATCTTATCTGTATTTTCTTATTTTCTTTTTTGCCCTCTCTGCTCATCCATACTTTTTCCCTCTCTATACGTCCATAGTTTTTTGCCCTCTCTGCAAATCCATAGTTTTTTTTTGTTCTCTCTCTGAACATCCATACATTTTCCCTCCTCGTTCGTCCATATATTTGTGCTCTTTCTGCACATCCATACTTTTTTCTCTCTCAGCACATCCATACTTTTTTCTTCGCTATACCTCCATAGTTTTTTCCCCCTCTTTGGAAAGCCATACTTTTTTCTCCCTCTGCACATCCATACTTTTCCCCTCCTTGTTCGTCCATATATTTTTTCTCTCTCTGCACATCCATACTTTTTTCCTCTCTCTGCATGTCAATATTTTCCCCTCTCAGCACAGCCATACTTTTTCCCTCGTTATACGTCCATAGTTTTTTGCTCTCTTTGCAGATCCATACTTTTTTCTCTCTCTCTGCACATTTATACTTTTCTCTCTCTGCACATCAATACTTTTTTCCTCTCTCTGCATGTCTATATCCCCCCCCGGTCTCTGCATGTCTATATTTTTCACCTCTCAACACATCCATACTTTCCCCACTCTCTGCATATCTATACTACCCCTCTTCTCTGCAAGTCTATACTTTTTTCTCTCTCTGCACATCCATACTTTTTTCCCTCTCGGCACGTCCATTCTTTCATCTAAAAGTTATGTAATCGTATCTCGTAT
>OY757928.1:2835942-2908442 GCA_963585895.1 Sepioteuthis lessoniana
GGTACAACCATACAGTAGTACTGACACGGTTACAGGTAGGAAGAACTATGATCGGCGGTAGAAAAGTGTCATGGTCGTAAATATAATCAGATCGGAAATAACAAAAGATAAATCCTATGTGAGATTTAAAATCTCACCCGTTTTGCCTTGGAGAGGTCTAGTGAAACCCATTAGCTACCTTACCAACTGAATTATAAAGATCCATTTGTTTCACTCTCTCATTCATTCTGTGTATTTATTTATTAGTATGTATCCATGGGAACTTCTCTTATATGAAATAACACAGTAAAAAAGAATGACTATTAGACATTTAAAAGATATCCTATATCGTAATTTCAAAGGTAGAAAGACTTATCTTTTTTATGTCATTTGAAAAAATCAATATTCCCCAGATGCGCGTGTTAGTGACAACTGAAACCCAAATGTCAATGATCTAAAGTTTGCCGGAAGTTGCTTACTGACGTGACAAGAGACAACAAACGATCCCTCAATTATTTCAGCAGGAGGAAAAAAACTAATTTTACAAAATATGTCAGTCGAACATCCTAGATATTTTCGTGTAATATTCTAGGATGAATAAAAAATACTCTTTTGCTGAGCGTATATCACGTAACCGAAGCAGTTAAAACCGTTGTAGGTACCCATTGTTATTGGTAGTATCGTGGTAGTTAATGCGCTAACACGTTGTACATCGCTTCAATCCGTGTATGATTTGAAATCCGTACAGATGAACGTGCAAAATAGTCTAGTTTGGGAACTTATGCTTTACGAGCCCGAATTGGTCCATTATGCCTCGCAGATAACCAAAAATATTTGTTGTGAGAAAAGTGAAGGGGCAGGTGATCACTGTACAGTAACAAGATGGCTTAAGAAACGTTGCTTGTATTACAAAAAGCTCGACGATCAGGCAGTGTTAGATAGGCCTAAAATTGCGTATTCCGTGTTCGTACTGCAAGCATTAGAGCCAAATCCATCGAATAGCACACAGAGACTATCAGGTGAGCTGGGCATCTCACAGTTCAGAGTTGTTCGTCATCTTCACAATCTTAGCAGAAGTATTCAGTGGTATCGAATTGTACCTCATGTTATAAAAATATTGCAAAACTTTTAACTCATCCTAGAGTAAATATATATATATCAGTAAAATAAATTGAAAAAAATCAACAGTCAAGACGTCATTGGATGGCAGCATGATACTCTTGATATATTTGCTCAGTATGAGTGTTTATATACGAGGTGCATACGATAAGTTTCCAGAGTTTTTGTACAAGCATTTAAAATTGTCGTAGACTCTTGAAGATGCAGTATGTTATTGCTATATATTTTATGAGATGACTGACCAATTTTTATGATTTCAGCTTCAAATAAACAGCTACAGCAGCAATTGGAATATACCCTACTAAAGCCTGATTGTCACAAATATGTAATCTGGACATGAGGACACTTTAGAAGAACGATATGCAATAAAATTCTGTTTTAAACTTGGAAAAAATGATGCCACAGAAACGTATGGAATGCTTCAGACTGCTTTTCAACCATCTTGCATGAATCGAGCATCAGTTTTTGAGTGGCATAAGAGATTCAAGGAAGGCAGGGAGTCTGTGAGGGATGATGAGAGGTGTGTGAGGAGTAAGGAAGTCAATACACCAGAGTTGATTGGCCAAAGGGTTAGGGTTACTGTGTTGAGGTTTTAAGGGGGTTCAGGAAGAGATTCGGTCGGAAGAGGCCAGCAGTCTTGAAATCGGGTCAGTGGCATTTCCAGCAGGACAATACACCAGTCCACAACTCCATCTTGTTCACAGACTATTTGACCAAGATGGGCATCAAAACAGTTCTTCACCCTTCCTATAATCCAGACCTTGCTCCCTGTGACTTTTGCTTATTCCCTCAGCTCAGAGGCTGTCGTTATGAGACAATTGAGGAGATGAAAGAGGCTGTGACGAAGGTCATTGGTACGCTCACAAAAGAGGACTTCCATGGGGCCTTCCAGAAGTTGTGTACTATCAATAAAAGTGCCCATACGAAAAAAGTCTGGAAACTTATCGTATGCACTTCGTATATATTTTTATAGACTTACATATTGATAGTCAGTCATAGGTCGAGCACTACATTAGAATTATATGAAACTTTTCACATAAACTACTTCAGAATAATTCCAACCTCACCATCTCTTGACAATTATTTTATATGATTCACACACACACACACACACACACACACACACACACACACACACACACACACACACACACACACATATGTATATATATATTTATATATATATATATCTTTATAATGCTTTAAAATTATTGATCTAATAATTTTTTTTGCTTCGGATCTAAAAAAAAATATTGGTAACTTTTATCACGATAAATGTTTTATATCCGAATGAATAAAAAAAATAATGCAACAGTTGGACTGTTCCGTTTTTAATCTTTGAGATGCATATTTAATCTTTTAGAATTTTCGAAATATAAAACAGTGTTTACGTATTGAAAGTTCTTGTTTTTTTTACAGACCTTTTTAATGAATTATTTTTAGGATTTTCAATATATGACATTTGCTTGGATTTACAACTTTCAAGTTGATAAGTAGAGAAAATGTATATTGATAAGTCGACTTCACACAGATATTAAATTCCGCCTGTTGTGTTGAAATCGACACCGACTAAACCGACATCATTTTTTCTCTTCTTTTTACTGATTTTACTTTTTAGTTTTCTACAACCAAAATAACGTTCCATATATTATATGTTAAGCAGAGGCAAGGTGCGTTTCAAATTAGCCCAAACAAATGAAATAAAAACCTTATTTATTGTAGATTCATAGTGTTTGTATATATATTAGAATCATCATGACAAGAAAATCCAGAGAACACAGCTGTTTCGACCTTATTGTGTCTCATCAGCAGTGCACACCGTGGTCTCCGCCACTGGAGATCGAACCAACAGAGGACATATATATATATATATATATATATATATATATTGTCATCCACATAGAGACTGTTTCGTTGTATCACAACTCTCCAGTGTGGGTAGACACGTAGGATGCTAGAAGCTGGGATCGAAACCCGCCCAACTGTTACGCTAGACTTTGTATCAGACCACTCGGCCAACAAGCGTACCACGTCGGCAAAGGAATTATAAGGTATTATGTAGCAACAGCAGCAGCATTTTATATATTACTATTTAAAGTATTCGGACTATTGTCTTCATCTTTATTATATTCACAACGTCTCCGTTTCAGCCGATACGTCTTTCGGTCTTCCTCAGGTGTTCTCGAATTTATTAAAATCTAGCCTTTTTCATTATTAGTTTCCATATCGTATTAAAAAAGGTTCAATACGAGTTAAGATAAAACATCGTACATAATAATAATTAGTAGCAATTCACAGTGTTGATAAAAACATTAGCTTTATAAGTCCCCAAAATTCGCTCGGAATTGTTCAGCATAACAGATTTTGGTGTTTGGTTAATGAACTTCTTAGTGAAATCATCGGGATGTTGCAGTTTCAATCCTGACTAGAAGTAAAAATAACAAGGAATACTTACTATAGTTTTACGTTTGTACCCAGCTATGGTTAACGGAATTAGAACAATTTACCCATTGTCGATTAAGTAAAGGGTTTAGTTCGGAGTTTCTTGTAGGCTCCCGAGTTTGAGAAGAAGCACCTGAAGAAGGGTGCATTGGCTGAAACTTTAGAGACTGTAGTCTGAATACTGTAGATTATAAAAATTATCAAGCTTTATCTAAAAAAAATTAGACTAGCTATATAAAGATGAAGAAAATGTGTTCTTTTGTTAATCATAACAGAAGATTCATGAGTTTTGTGTGAAATTTTATTGTTGTTTAATGAAACTAACGTAAATGTGTCTTAGATTATAAAAGACAGAAGATGTACACGATAGCGATGTTAATGATTTTGGAGTGAACAGATGTTCTGAATAATTTTCAATATTAATAAGTCTATTTTAATTAGCTTCGTGCTGGGAAAACAACAAAGACCATCGTCGTTGTCGTCACATTTAAAAAAAAAATTCTTTATCGTTTTTCTTCGTTATTTTATGTGGCAGGTTTTGTTTTCAGTCAGCTTTCGTCGATTGTATTGGACTAGCACAAAACCCGAAGACTTGAGATTATTTCCAGTTCTAAATAAATAATTTTCTTTTGCATTTGTTTTTTTTTTCGTGTTTTGCGCATTCGAAGAAGGAAAAATTTAATTTCGAATATCTCTTCAACATTTCCTATGATTTGTTATTGTATATACCATTTGCAATTTTCTAGCCAATCAAATCTTTTCCTTTCAACAAGATTTTTATCCAATGAAAAACTTACCAAAATTTAGCGATTGACCAGATACAAATTTGTCAGATGATTAATTTCATGCGTTGTTTGTTTTAAAATAGTTCTCTACTCTTTTTTCGAAAGATCATAGCACCTAAATAATTTCACCTCATGTTCAACCCTTATTAGAGAAGGAAAAACTAGTCTTTTCAGTAGTTTAGCATACATATTTATTTAAATGAAGGCTGCCACCCCAAATTCATGTATGGACCTCGATTGACATCATTCTGAAAAAAATCCTATGATATAAGTTATACCTGTTCCTAAAGCTTTTTATAGGAAAGGAGGTGTGCGTTTGCACCGGTTGGGGGAAGATTTAATAACAGCTTAGTACCTGCCCCTCGTCTAAAGAGGTAGGGATTTGATTTATTACCCAACGCCTGAGGCATACTTGTAGTGGAATTTCAACAGAACAAAGCAATTTTTTTGCCACTGCTCCTTGGGAATTTCGAATTTTGGCCTTGTGGGAAATCTTTGTCAATCCTATTCACTAAGTTTCTTAGAAGTGTCAGCTTACATCTTTGGATGCAATTGAAGCTACAGTTTTTATATCAGAGTATCCTTCTCCGTGATGAATGATTTAACAAAAACTAGGAGTCCATCATTCCCAGGTTTATATTCCAACATTTATTTGGGTAATTTATCTGAACCTTCGGATTCGTGATGGAATGAGTCTACTAAATGACTTTTGAATCTACATGAAGTTTCATCCACCCTTTAACAGGTCTGATTTTCATTTTACTGTGTGTCCAGCCACACATCTCCCTTGCTAAACCTGGTACGGAATCATATTAGTCACTATGTGGTCGGTAGAACTGGGTTACATGGTACCAGTTGTAGTCTTCATTAACCTGACAAAAATCTGCTTACTTACTAAAAAGTTCAGTATGTAGAATAATTAGGTACTTCCGGTTTATTGTTTTTATAGTAAGTTTCCTAAGGAGATAATGGGACGGTGGAAAGGAAAGGAACATATATGAGAAAGAGAATCGAGCCAAGCAGAGAGAGAGAGAGAGAGAGAGAGAGAGAGAGAGGGGGGGATAAATGAATGGGAAGCTGAACGGTATGATTCCTCAATTCTAGGTCGGAATAGCTGCGGACGTCCAGGTTAGAAATAGAAATGTATCAGCCGCAGCTAATCGACGACGGATTCTGATTAGCTGGAAGAAACTCAAACGAGAAGCCATTAGGGGGATGTAGGATAGAAAACAGAAAAAGCGTCAGTTGGGTACGAGAAGCACGTGTGAGGAACACGACAGAAAACAAGAAAGATAATTTCAAGGTGTGTCTGCTCTCACCCTCTCTCTCTCGCTGTATCTCTATCCTCAGGGCATTTTATTTCTGTTTGTCTCGCTAAAGCGGTCGACTCATTGTTCATACCCTGTTTCTCTCTTCTCGACGACTACTAAGAGGTGTAGTAGCAAATAAACTTTTGTATTAGCGAACCGAGACGGTACTTTGTGTGCTCGTCCCTTTTTTCTCACAGCGGGGTTGCAACAGGGATCCGACTGAAACTTAGTGCGCAGTGCTACACTCATAGACCTGTTAGAATAGTGGCGGTATAATTGTCTCTGTGGTGTAGTAGTATAGCAAACATCTGTTTGAAACCTGTTCCGTTATAAGTATAAATATATTTTGTTATATGTTTTTTATTGGATGAGATTTCGAAGAAGTAAAATAAAACATTTCTGGGTGGTGGTAGTTTGGGGGAATGACAATTTTCAGCTGTCATAATCGAATGTAAGACCTTAATCAAACTTTTCTTCTTTCAGTATGGCAAAAACAGTTAGATAGACTAGGCTCTCTAGCCTTGGTAATTAAACAGTATAAAAGAAGTTCAGAGCTAGGAGCAAGAGTCTCTAAGGTAGACCGACAACTATTCAGCCTCGCTCTTAAAACTTTTGTGATAATTCTTGTGCCCAAACCTTTTTCATGACAGTTACATTCTTTTGTGTGTTGTTTAGTGTAAGGTATTTGTCATGCTATTTAAAGTATTTCATAGGGCAAATTATGAGGTCAATAACATAATTATTTTTGGTTTGGTTTCTTTGTTCAATGGTATATCAACCTTCGAGGGTTATTTTATGCCAAATCCATCCTTCGAGAAAAACAGTCAGTGGTACTACTAAAGGATAAGGGGAATCATACTTTTCCCAAACGTATTTGTCCGAAAGTGAATGTAATAGCACGACTAGAGCTCGAACTCACTTTCTATGATTCCACAGTGCAGCGTTTTAACCATTACACCACGAGGACACCAACATAATTTTTAATAATAATGTTCAATATCCCTTATAAGCATAACTAAAATGTGTTTAGCGATAGTTATGCTCTTTCGCGAATTATTTGCGCTAGTTTTACGGTGTTTGGTCTCATATTAAATCATTTTAAAGTTTACATCAGATTTACATCAAAAAATGAGTTATGTCACGGCTTTTGGAACCAATTCTTGATGTAGGGCACGTATGACCACACACACACACACACACACACACACACACACACACACACACACACACACACACACACAAATATATATATTTAAATAATCTTGGTCCTACTTATTAGCATTCCTAGAATTTCAATAAATAACGTAGAATATCTCATGAAAAAAAGCAGCAGCTAACATCGAAAAAGCCAATCTTGTGAAACAGCTTTGGTCTATTGGTAATTTACAGCAAATGATAAAAACAAGTTCATATAAATTTGGTTAATGTCCGTTTATTCGAAGATATAGCATTGAAATGATAAAAATACCAATAATAATGACCAAAAATGTATATATATATATATATATATATATATATATGATTCATTGTTATGACTAAAATAATTTGTCAGTTTGGGATCATTAATCTTGCCAGCAATCAAACTAGGAAATTCGAAAATCTGACGCTAAAGTTTCAACGGAAATTTGATGTCTTTAAACTCGTCCTGGTAACTCCCACTTCGACACTGATTTCAGGTTGTTTAGTACCTTGCCGTTTCTTTGGACAAGACCGGTAGAGTGTAGCAGAAGAATTGTTGCGTGGAAAACTGCTGCTCTTCCAAACAATCTTGCCCAGGCCTGTGACCACATTCAGAAGCAGATGCTACCATCTCACTTTCTTAGTAATACAATATATTTCCGTTTTTCTCTACGAAACAATGCCTATTTGATTAGTAATCATTTGATACTAGTTGAATTGTAAAGCAACGAAAATTGAAGTTTGATTAATAAAATATGGGTCGAAATTATTAAAGTCTTTATGGTAATATAATGTATGGCATTTATACATTATGGTAATATCCTTCGGTAGATTGAAATTTTCCACTGACAAAGTACGTTGTCTATAAATACCTTGAGGTAGCTATAATTACAACATTAAAGCCATAAATTATGTAAATAATTTTTTTTTATCTAGGTAAGAGAGAAAAACAAATAAAAAGAAAGAAAGAAAAAAGAAAAAGAAAGGTAAAGATATATATATATATATATATATATATATATATTGAGAGAGAAAGAGAAGACGATAAAAAAGAGACTTAAATACAGAAAACAATTAAGAGAAAGAGAAACAGAGAAAGGCAGATAAAAAGATAGATAGATAGATAGATACATAGATAGATAGAGAGAGAGAGATAGAGAGAGTATAAAAGAGAAAGTTAGAAAGAACGAGAGAAATAAAGAAAAACAGAAATAGAAATAAAAACAGAAAAAACAGAGAAAGAGAATGAGTGAGAAAAAAGAGAGACAAAGAGAAAGAGAAAGAAAGAAAAAAATGAAAATAAAGAAAGAAAGAGAGAGAGAGAGAGAGAGAGAGAGAGAGAGAGAGAGAGAGAAAATATAACGAATACACACACACACACACATATATATATATATATATAGAAAGAGAGAGAGAGAGAGACAGACAGACAGACAGAGTGTTTTGTTTGTACATATATCCCTTGATACAATTCAATGTTGACAAAAAATAAATCATTCGTTGAGCTTTAATCAAACAACCACAATTTTTGTGAAAATAATTCCGATATCCAATTGATAATAAAAAAGTAAATGTTCCCTGTCTCTGCTCATATAAGTTGCACAAATTTGTAATAAAAAAATCTAGGAGTTGGTTTTTAACATAACTAAAAAACCTTCATATGAAAACTGTTTAACCGTATTGGTTTTCATGATCGAAGTACAGACAATTTTATCGATTCTTGTCTTTATTATTCAAACTGTTCAGATGTCAGATGGCACTAGGAGGGTTTAGTTTTAAGAAGCTTTGTGAAAAACCGTCTCATATTGTATTGTGACAGTTGGCAGAATGACAGCTAGCGCAAAAAGAGTATAAGACAAGATGCAATTGGATAGGGAAGGTGATCCACTAGGAATTGCGCAAGAAATTGAAATTTGACCATACTGCTAAATGGTATATGCACAAACCAGAATCTGTTCTGGAGAATGAGATACACAAAATTTCCTGGGATTTTGAGATACAAGCAGATCACTAAAATCCGGCGGACCACAAAGTGAAAATCAATGAAAACGAAACGAGAGAGACAAGTACTTGGACCTTGCTAGAGAACTAAAAATACAATAGAACATGAAAGTGACAGTGGTACCAATTGTAAATGGTACACTTGGAACGATCTCCAAACGCTTGGTATGGGGGCTGGAAGAGTTGGGAATCGGAGGACGAGCCGAGACCATCCAAAATACAGCATTGTTAAAATCGGCCAGAATACAGAGAAGAGTCCTGCAGATTTGTGGAGACATTCTGTCACTTAGACTTCAGTGAAAGACCATCAGCTAATGCTGACGTGTAATACTCACAAGGAATAATAATCTCACACGACAAAACCTGGAAAAGGAAACTAAGAGAGAAACAGAATCTCTCCTAATGGCAGCACAAAACAGCGCCATAAGAACCAATCATATCAAGGCGAGGATAGACAAAACGCAACAAAATACCAAATGTAGACTATGTGGTGACAGAGATGAGACCATCAATCACATAATATGCGAATGCAGCTAATTAGCACAGAAGGAGTACAAGACTAGACACGACTGGGTGGGTAAGATGATCCACTGGGAAATGTGCAAGAAATTTAGATTTGACTATGCCAACAAATGGTATATGCACAACCTAGATCCTGTCCTAGAAAATGACACACACAAACTCCCATGGGACTTTGACATACAAACGGATCACCTAATCTCGACCAGAAGACCAGACTTTATAATAATCAACAAAAAAAAAAAAAAAAAGAAAAAAGAAAACCTGCAAAATTGTCGACGTTGCTGAACCGGCTGACCACAGAATAAAACCTAAAGAATGTGAAAAGAGAGATAAGTACCTCGACCTTGCAAGGGAATTGAAAAAACTATGGAACATGCAGGTGACAATTATACCAATTGTAATTGGTGCGTTTGGAACAGAAACTAAAGGATTACTAAAGGGACTGGAGGACTTGGAAGTTGGCGGCCGAGTGGAGACCATCCAAACAACAGCATTATTGAAAACGGCCAGAATACTGAGAAGAGTCCTGGAGACTTGAGGAGACTTGCTGTCAATCAATATCCAGTGAAAAACTCTAATGAGTAAATAATAATAATAATGTGTAATTTAGATTGTCAAACCATCTGTTTGAATACATGACCGTTGTTTCTGTTAATTTAACTATAATATAGATGATACTTCTAGTTTTCCCTGACTAAATTGTCTAATTTTCTCAGCAACAACATTCCAATGATCCTAAATCTCGATGCAGTTATACGTCTAAATTGCTCTGAATTTAGGAACATCAATTATATTGTAAGAAGTGGTCCCACTGTGGATTTTCACTAAGTTAAAACTTCCCAAATTTCAAAATTTGATTTTTTCTTTTCCCTTTTTTTGTGACCCCTTTAAGAATTTTCTTACCATGAAGGAACTTGGTCACACGTGTCAGGAGCGTAGATAATAAACTACCCCTGGATCTGGTATAACCACAATATACCAACCAATGAATCAAAACGTGGTTTAACGTGGGACCCAGGCAACAGGTTTGGGTACCATATTCGGCAAGTAGTCCCTTGATAGCCAACGTGGGTGACCTAATAGGTATTCTGCGAATGTTGGCTATTCTTTTTCCAGGAACAGAAACGACAAACTAAACAACCTCTCAAATCAGAAACTTCAATGCAGAAAATGCACAAGAGAAGATAACAAACTTCTTTGCTATTTTAGAAGTAACTCTCCACTTAGGGGTTATAGAAAAGGTTATAGAAAAAGTTATAGAGAAGGAATGATAAAAATCATGTGATAGATTTAAGACAACAAGCCAAAGACTTGCTGACCAAACTAATAACATAATAAAAAAAAGGTTGTTATTTCTGACCTTGAAATATATGAAATAAACCAACAAACAAATAAACGTGTCAACGACCCGTATACAAGAACTGAGCCGGTATATACAAAAAACAAAAACAAAACAAAACAAAAACAAAACAAGAACACTCTATTCACATTGAACCATAAAGTAATAGTAATCGAAACACCACACACCCAAACACAGAACAACCACTAACACAAGAAGAAAAATAAACGTAGGGACTATAAAGAGAATGATGTCTGAAAAGAAAACCATATTAACATCTCTCAGGAATCAAAACTGGAAAACAGTCAGGGTGGAAACGAAAATACCAAACGAATTCTTAACACATATCTCAACGAACAACATCACGAAATTGAACGAACTAATCTATGCTGGAGCGAAATTAGTCTGTGCAAAAATCGGGGTTCCCCTAATGTTTTTTAACATCAAAAACCTGGATCAGAAATCAGGCTAGAAATACAAATAAGAAGCTTCGACAACAAGAAAAATACTTAGACAGAAGAAAAACGTGAGAATACGTTGGGAGGAAGCAACACGACTAGACCAAACGATAAAACTCGCGGGGACAAATCAAAAGGTACTAGCAAAAGAAGGAAGACTAAAAAGATACAGAGATGGAATCAAATAATACAAACAAACAAAAGACCTATAACTTGCCTACTTATGAAAGTGGAAAATACTAACGGCACATATTAAGGAGATGATTTGCTACTCGTTAATAAGGTGTGGACTGTTCCCTGAGGAAGAGAAGGGATGTCGCGAGGAGACCAGAAAACAGGAGAGCTACTGTATGTTGATCAACACATCTTCAAGGTAAGCAAAATGAGACGAAAAAATCTGTCTATGGCGAGGATTGAGTGCAGAAAAGCATATAATATTGTCCGAAAAAGTTGGATTATGGACAGTCTTAAACTGTATAAGATATCCGACAAAGTTATAAAATGCTAAAGATGGTTTAATTTCCTATGATGTTTAAACCCACTTACTGTGATATCACTATCCAGCATGTTGGCCACTATGTGATGGGGATTCTTCCTTATTCGAAACTTATAAATAGACGTTCACCTTTGAAAATCTATACCACTCAAATGCAAAATTCAATTTGCAATAATATCTATAGGCTATAACATGATATGACACTTCCTAGCAAAAATAAATTTGTGTAAAGACTTTCGTCTGCTCGAATGCAAATCGTTTAACTATTACAATCGAAAAAACATGAAAAACTGGAGAGTGGAATTGACAGTGGGAGGAAAAAGTTTAACTGAAGTAGAAATCCAGATAGAGATCTTCCAGAGAGATACGTTATCACCATTACAATTTCTGAATGCGATGATGCCTCTCAATCACATACTTAGGAAATACACAAGTGGATACAAACTCAGTAAATTGCAAGAAAAGATCAACCCCCTAATGTATATAGACGATATCAAACTGTTTGCTAAAAATGAAAAAAACTAACCCTAAGACAGGCAGTGTGGATATACAGTCAGGATGTAAGAATGAGATTTCGTATAGAAAAATGTGCCATGCTAATAATAATAAGCGGTAAACGAAACATGACAGAAGGAATAGAACTACCTAATCAAGACAAAATCAGAACGCCTCGAGAAAAAAGAAACGTACAAATACTTTGAAATATTGGAGGCGGACAACATCAAACAAGTGGAGATGAAAGAAAAATTAAAAAAGAGTATCTCAGAAGAACGAGAAAGCTACTCGAAACCAAATTATATTGCAGAAATCTCATCTTGCGTAAGACCATTGTTAAAGTGGACAAGAAAAGAACTTCAACAAATGGACCAGTGAACAAGAAAACTAATGACGATGCATTCGTCTTTGCACCTCAGGGATGACGTAGACAGACTGTATGTCTAAAAAAAAAGATGAAGATGACTTACGAGGTGATTACGATAAGTTTCCAGACTTTTTTCGTATGGGTATTTAAAATTGTCGTAGACTCTTGAAAATTCAGTATCTTATTGCTCTACATCTTATGAGATGACCGACCAATTTTTATGATTCAAATGAACAGCTACAGCAGCAATTGGAATACACCCTACTAAAGCCTGATTGTCACAGCTGGTGAATTTTAAAAATGCAATCTGGACGTGAGGACACTTTAGAAGAACGATATGCAATAAAATTCTGTTTTAAACTTGGAAAAAATGATGCTACAGAAACGTATGGAATGCTTCAGACTGCTTTTCGACTATCTTGCATGAATTGAGCATGAGATTTTGAGTGGCATAAGAGATTCAAGGAAGGCAGGGAGTCTGTGAGGGATGATGAGAGGTGTGGGAGGAGTAAGGAAGTCAATACACCAGAGTTGATTGGCCAAAGGGTTAGGGTTAAGGTTACAATGTTGAGGTTTTAATGGAGTTCAGGAAGAGATTCGGTCGGAAGAGGCCAGCAGTCTTGAAATCGGGTCAGTGGCATTTCCACCAGGACAATACACCAGTCCACAACTCCATCCTGTTCACAGACTATTTGACCTAGATGGGCATCAAAACAGTTCTTCACCCTTCCTATAGTCCAGACCTTGCTCCCTGTGACTTTTGGTTATTCCCTAAACTCAGAGGCTGTCGTTATGAGACAATTGAGGAGATGAAAGTGGCTGTGACAAAGGTCATTGACACGATCACACAAGAGGACTTCCATGGGGCCTTTCAGAAGTTCTTGGAACGGCACAACAAGTGCATTGCAGCCAGAGGAGGTATCTTCGAAGAGGACTAGAGTTTTATGTGTGTACTATCACTAAAAGTGCCCATACAAAAAAAGTCTGGAAACTTATCGTATGCACCTCGTACCAGCATTGAAGATAGCGTTGATGCATCGATACGACTCGAAAACTACATACACATGCGCGGAGGAAAACTGATTACACCAATCCAAAACAATACAGACAACACAATCCTCAACAGAAAAGAAATAACCAGAAAAAATGTGAAGGAAAACAACTGTATGGATACTTCAAGCGACAATTAAACGAAATCTCACATGAAAAAACTTGGACCTGGCTAAGAAAGGGAAACCTTAAGATAGAAACAGAATCTCTTCTGATAGCAGCAAAATAGCAGATGTAGGTTATATGTGGATTAAGACGAAACGATCTATCACATAATAAGCGAATGGAGCAAATTAGTACAAAAAGAGTATAAGACTAGACACGACTGGGTGGGCAAGGTAATCCACTGGAATTGCGCAAGAAACTTGACTTTGAACATACGAACACAAGGTAATATGCACAATCTAGAATTTGTCCTGGAAAATGAGACGCACAAAATTCTGTGATTTTAAGATACAAACGGATCACCCAATCTCGGCCAGACGATCAGACCTAGTGATAGTCAACAATAACAAAAAAGAGAACCTGCCGAATAGTAGACTTTGCCGTTCCTACTGAGCTACACTTGCAAGAGACCTGAAACAAACAAACAAAAAATGATGGAATATGAAAGTGACGGTAATACCAGTTGCAATTGATGCTCTTGGTACAGACACCAAAGAATTGATAAAGGGACTGGAGGACAGGGAAATAAGAGGACGAGTAGAGACCATCCAAACGACAGTATTATTAAGATCGACCAGAATACTGAGAAGAGTCCTGATGACTTAAGGAGACTTGTCACTCAAACTCCCGTGGAAGATCATTAGCTAACACTGGTATGAAAAACTCCAACAAAAAAGAAAAGAGAATTACAATGACCAGAAAATCCAACAAACACTTGCGCGTGACATATTAGATCTCATCAGTAGTGTATACTGCAACCTTCCCCTCTGGAAATCGTATCAGCGACCACAGAATGCAGAACCGAAACTCTACAAATAGGCCACAGATTCATATCACAAACGTGATGCTAAATTAAGTAGTCAGGGCAATTACGTGACAAATTAACCTGATGTGTCTTGTAAGTTACATCCGTACTCTTAACAGAGGACACTGTCACCAACAGGGCCACGGATGCATATCGCCAATCCTCTGGGGAATACGTGACTCTGGAGGTGACCGTGTCCTTTGTATAGAATACGGATGTAATTTATAAGACACATCACGTTAATTTGCTTTGCAATTGCTACAACTAGTTAATTCAGCTTCGCTTATGTGCGATGTGAACCGGTGGTAGAGTTTCGGTTCTGCATTCTGTAGTCGCTGGTTCGATCTCCAGTGGAGGAGATCACGGTATACACTGCTGATGAGACCTAATAAGGTTGAAATAGCTGTCCAGTGGTTCCGTATGTCGTGCGCAGGTGTTTGCCGGATTTTCTGATGCTAATTTAATTTACTATATAATTCATCCACTTAAAAAAAGAAAATGTAATAGCGCGACTGGAGTACGAACTCGCTTACTACGATTCCGCAGTCCATCACTTTAACCATTACACCACGAGGACATCCCCAAAATTATCTTTAGGGTATCTACAGTGGTGTAATATTTTGTGGGAAGAATGTGTATATTAACTTAGTTCGATCTTAATAGATGCCCTATATCTAGAGTCTTATCCTAAATAAAATTTAGTAAATTATGTTTATGGATGAATTTGATAGCGTCTAAAAGAAAATGCTTTATCTATTTTTTATAAATAAATACACATCTGAACAGAACCCCTTGAATCGTCATTGATCAGGCGACATCTGGTCATGTGTTAGGTTAAATATTTCATACCTTCGACTGACTCACAGCTATCAAATATTTTTTTAAATTCCATGATTGAAAGAAAATAATCAAAGATTTAAAAAAAGACGCTGACCACGTCACACGTATGCAAAATATTTTATCCAAGAAAAGAGTCCATTCGAGTGACCATAATTACTAAATGGTAGACCAAAGGCCTGGTGCAAGCCGGATCTATGTTTGTTTTTTCTTAAAGGTTTTTTAAAAACGTTTTTAAATATTTTTCCTTCTTTAATGTTACCTACACTGGAAAAATAAGATCTAGAGATGTTCGGCTTTGGATGATCCTTACTGCGCTTTTAAACTAGTCTATTAAGGATTGAGAAAGGAAATGTGTCGATGGTATCTTTCCTTCAGTAAGCAGTACGAGTCAGTATTTATGCTTTTCTCCGGGAATCCCTCTCGCAGGAATTGCATAGTAATAAGGGACATGCAATCTCTTTATATCAAGGGATTCAGCGCAAATACAGACCTTACAAAATGAAATTGAATTGAAAATACGTTTATTTTGTTTAATAAATAGTTTTAGGTGAGTTGCTCTAATAAAACTCCCGCTATGATTTAGTGTTTGTGCTGGTATTCGGTTACACACATATACAGAAACATAATGAGAATTTTAGTCACACACACACACACACACACACACACACACACACACACTTTATATATATATATATATATATATATAATCAAAATTTAAGATAGCGTGGACACAGGGTCAGCAACACTTAGGGACTGTTAGTTTCTCACCTATAAGATCATCAAACCAGTTATATATATATATATATATATATATACTATCCATAATAAAAAAAATTATGGAATTATCACACTTGGGAGATGTTCCTGTAGTGATTGGTTGTTGAATCCAAATCAATTACTTGACAGTCAGGACTAATAAGCAATTGTACAACGGAGGGAAATGGATTCCGTGATTTGTTTTCCCTACTGTTGTATCCTCAGACAATTGGGTAGCCTCTACCCTGATCTCATGATCACAAATGTAGCAGTCTGGCGGCGGCCGCTTTCACTGAGTACTTCTACGCAAAGACACGGGAGGAGGGTTCCACCACGGCTCCTTTCTCCGGCGAATCGTCTGATTCTGTATCTTCGGATTCACACAGTTGGCATTCTGCTTCGCTCTCAGAAGGTGTGCCATCAGAGTCTTCCTCCAGCGATGTCATACTTTACGTGGCGGGGTACTCCGTCCACCAAGACGGATTGTGGACTATATACTTCGTCACCCGACCTTTGCCGAATTTTGTGGTACATCGATTTTGCGCCGTCTTGAATCACACGCGATTTCCGACCTGGTAATAGCTGCGTCCGGGACCTGAAGACGTTATCGGGGCGGCAACCCCCTTTGCCCTCACCTCATAACGATAGAGCTTGTTGGCGGGCCCAGTGGGAGGTGACATGCTGTCTCTATGTGTGACATTGTGCCAGTAGACAGCCTCCTGGATCGGACAGTGCATTCTGGCTGCAGTACGCTTCACCGAGCAGTGACATCGCTCTGCTATTCCATTCCCGGTTGGGACGAAACCGCAAGTTGACTCCCCAATCATTTGCAAAAGCCCTGAATTCCCTGCTGCAGAAGACCGTGTCATTATCTGTAAGGAGTTCGTGTGGTGGGCCACGTTCAAAAAACACTGTCTCCAGCTGGCGAATCACGCTTGCAGAGTCTTGTCTTGCCAATTGCCTCCAAATTGAGAAACGCGACGGGCCACAGTCTGTGAGCGTTAGGAAATGATGTGCACCATAGTGCGTGATGTCCATTCCTACCCTCTGCCAGTTATCGTCTACCTCTAATGTTCCTTTTTCCCAGCGTACTGGTGCTGGGTTTATGGACTGGTACTCCTCACACGTTCTTATGGCTATCTTGACGGTTGCTCTTGGTGTCACTGGGCAAATTCTCCTTACGAAGTAAGTGGTACGCCGCACTCCTGGGTGTCCACTGCTATGTGGATGGCCATGATTTGGTCTGCGTTCAACTCATCCACGTGAATAACGCCGACCAATGGTTTGGGTCAATTCTCCATCTTTATAGCGGTAAACCATCTCTGAGGCACCCTTGTCAGTCGGTCGGCCATGTTCTTATTTGACGGAACCAATACCCCGTCCACAGTCAACTCATACTCCCCCACAAGCTTTTTAAAAGTGTTCAGCTGCCTTCTGAAAAGCATTTCAGTGGCTGCTTTGGTACGCACTCGCGTTCTTCCAGTCAAAGTGTCCGATACCCATTGGTGCTCGCACACAGAGTCTGTTTTCACGTGCAGCACCTTACATTGCCATTGGAGAGCTAAATTGATGCCCTTTAACACGGCGTCCAGTTCGGCTAGGTTAATATGTTGGGCGTCGTTTTCAGATCGCAGCCAGCAGGCATCCTCAAACACCGTTTCGTGTCTCTCCAATGCTACTCTGATCACTAAGGAGCTGGCATCGACCCAGACGTTCAGTTCCTGTCCATCTACACACCAATCTCCATGGGCTGGATCGTCTTGCTGCACCGAGTCCACAGTCTCAGATATCATACGCTGCAGCAAGTTGTCCCTCATCTCATCATCCCAGCCCTTTGTGACCGAGCTTGTCCTCCTCTTGAGTACTCCGCAAGCCACACGGAGCCAACAACACACCGGAAGGTGCCCAACAAACCTCCCGCATGAAGACAACACTGCCCGTCACGTGACCATAAAGGGAGCGTCTGGAACCATGCTTCCTCGCTTCCACCACAGTTTGCCGTGTTCCATCGCGACTGCCAACCCCATTTGTGCGCCATCTTCCAAACGTTCTGGGTCCTTACACTCAAGTTCAAATCTAGCTAGGTGTTCTCTAACGCGGGTCGCAGGCATAATATCTTCGTTGACATAGATGTCGATGTACGCAGACGCCGCGTGGCCCACAGCCTCCTCCCGCGACAGCACCGCGCTGACAATGGCTTTCATGATGAGAAGAGCCACATTAAGGCCAAACCATAAACGTGTCAGGCAGTATCTCTGCCCGCCAATCTTCACGGTCTGGAACGGCCACAGTGTCTTCTGGACATGCACCTGAAGATATTCCCTCGGGGGTGTCCCCGTGGTGTAATGGTTAAAACGATGAACTGCGGAATCGTAGTACGCGAGTTCGTACTCCAGTCGCGCTATTACGTTCACTTTCGGGCAAATACCCTTGGGAAAGGTGTGAACCCCCTTATTCTTCCTCCAGCTATGGGTAAATAGTAGGACGGACTAGGTTCTTCAGCCTTGGTGAGGCAACTAGTCTAGGAGAAGGAAAACTCTGAATTCAAAACCTGTTAAACTCCGCTTAAAAATTGACCTTGTGTCATATCCTGCCCGAGCGGAGGGGTTGGTAAATAGTACCTGAAGATATTCCCTCTTAAGGTCTAACAGGGATATATTGGAATCCTTTTGCCGCCATTCACGCAATTTAGCTGCGTTGGCTGTGAAAACATCAACATAACAGTTGAGCTGTCGAAATTCCATCACTGGATGTACCTTTGATTTATGCTGCTGCAGTACAGCCATCAGGGGATAAGCCCTTTGAGGGTCCCAGTTCTTCCTCTTTGTATAGCACAAGCCAACCATTGCTCATCCATGAGCGGAGTTCTCGCTCGTAATCCTCCTGGATCTCTTCCGCTACCGGATATTCCGCCACCCTGTTGTCTAGTGCCTCAGGTGCGTGCCCCTCTGATCACTTCCATGCCACAGTCCAAGCCCGGCTCCGATGGTTGAAAGTTGTGGTGAAATCGGGTTCATTGATGGAAATGGCTGCACACTTGCCAATTTCCTTGTTGCTGAGTTGCACCGATCCTGTTGGTCTAACACCCATGGGGGAGTCCTCGTGGTGTAATGGTTAAAGCGGTGGACTGCAGAATCGCAGTACGCGAGTTCGTACTCCAGTCGCGCTATTACGTTCACTTTCGGGCAAATACCCTTGGGAAAGGTATGAACCCCCTTATCCTCCCAGCTATGGGTTAAATAGTACCACTACTGTTCTTCTAGGAGATGGGCTTTGGCATTAAATAACCTACAAAGGTTGATATGCCATTAAAAACAAAACAAAAAACAAAACAAAAACTAACACCCATGCCTCCCAGTGCTTTCATAGCGTCGATCCCCAACAGTAGGCCAAGTGCCAGTGGTTTACCACGCACCACCAGCACGCTGATTTTAGCAGAACTGCTTTCCTCCGTGGACACAGTTACCATTCCGTCACCGCAGCATGGACGAGACATGCCTCCAATCGTCATCACGTTCACAATCGCTCTCCTCCAAGACCGGTCTGCATCAATGATTGTTCGCGAGCAGCCGGTGTCAATTAGTGCTGAACACTTTGCCCCGTCAACATAGATGCTCGCTGCTGGGAGCGCCGCATTTACATCTTCATGGGGGAGAAGGCTGGCGCTGATACCTTGTCCCTCGTTTCGTTTACCGAACAGTCCCGGGCCCAGTGTCCAATCTCACCGCACATGAAACAACGTATCCCACGCTTCCGGCAGTCCTTTGCAAGGTGACCCTTGCTTTTGCATCTATTGCAGATCACATTGAAAATGGAGCCACTCTTAGAAGCAGGTGCAATGCCACCGCGGAGTGAGCTCACAGCCACGGCCACGTCCTGGCTTTGTTTCCCAGTTGTCAATAATCTAGCTCGCGCAAGCAGTTCTCCCATGGCCAGGGTTTCGATATTCGGGGCTTGCTGCAGCTCAATTGAAATGGCATTAGGGAAACCTGTGACGAAAGCCAGCTTTGTGAACCACTCCAGTCCAGCTCCTTCGAACCCAGCCAATCCAGCCAACTGCCTGATTTTGTTTGCATATACGTCGACACGTTCACCAGCCCACCTAAGCATGGTCAATTTTCTGTATGCCGTGAACGCGCCGTCCGTAAATGCTTCCTTAAGCTGGGCTTCGATGATGTCCTTCTGGTCCTCCTCCTTCATTTCCATATAGAGAGCCTGAGCAATCACCTCCAGATATGCTGAAGTCTGGCCACTAGCCTGACCATTTTTAGCCACGCCACCACGTAACACCCGCCGGAAAATGGCTTTAAAATGTCGCTGCCGAGGCGAACCTTTGCCATTGGGCCGAAATAGATTGTAGTCATTAGTTGTTGAATCCAAATCAATTACTAGACAGTCAGGACTAGTAAGCAATTGTACAACGGAGGGAAATGGATTCCGTGATTTGTTTTCCTTACTGTTGTATCTTCAGACAATTGGGTAGCCTCAGTTGACTAAAAATAACAACATCCGCGCCTAGCAGCCCTTCCTCAGTATACCTCTGGTCAACTCGTTCGCTCTGTCAGTCAAAAAGCAGTCCACGAAGAAAAAACAACAACCCCCTCCTGCTGCTGACATGGTCTTTTATTCAAGCACCGGCAAATAGAAATTTACATGCGCAGTAGATTTCTTCTCGCAAGACTCGAGATCAGCCCACTATAACTTCTGCTTCCAGAAGTGAACATATTTTTTACTGCTTGACACGCAGGGCATAGTCTTACGCGCTTTGATTTAGGAGGTAAGTTTCTTCTCTCGCTACAGTTCTATTTGTTTTTTTATTTAGTTGTAAATAAATTCAAAGCTCGAGGAAGGGCAACAAAATATTATTTCTAATTCTTTTTTGTCAATGAATTCCATAATATATTTTCCCAGCATTGGGTTGTCTATATTTTCCTCTGAATGGCTTGAAAAAAATTCCATTGATCTAAATGCTTTAATCTCGTTTTTAAGGATATTCTATTAAATCAGAACGTTCAACTAGTAAAGAAAAAATGTTTTATGTCTTATCTTCAATTGGTTTATTTATTGCGAAATAAAAAAACAAAAACAAAAGCAAAACCAAAGACAAAAAGTAAAAACACAATGAATATCCTGTACGTGTGCTGATTCCATAGTTTTTGCAAGTGGCTAGTGTATTGTTATGTAATATCTTCCCACCGCCATCGTAATTGTGGAGCCATTTGGTAAACAGATGAGGTTAGAGGACTTCTAAAGTGAAACAATCGATGAGAAAGTTTGCATTTTGGGCTTTAGCATTTGAATTTTTGAAATACTACAAATCAGACCTGTTTTAACAAAATTTAGATAATCTTATGAGGTGCTTCGATAGAGAATTTTAGAAGCTGCAAAGACTTTCCTCCGCTCAATGAGAGACAGTTTAGAAACTCACAGAGATGGCCGGCATAAATTATTAAAACATAAATATATATGGGAACCAAACTATATATATATATATATATATATATATATATATATATATGTGTGTGTGTGTGTGTGTGTGACATTTTTCTTGCAAAGGACATTTATTTTTGAGGCTGAAATTATTGATGGATTCTGCAGTATAAGTCCTCTTATTATTTTTCTCGTCTTTGGATAATATTTTGTACCTTATCTCGAAAACTGTTGTTTATCTACCCAGTTGCACCAAATCGTGTAATACTTTAATGAGGAGTTAATTTGTTATTGCTCGAAAGTTTGTTTCTCCTCATCAGGTTTTTGTGAACGTGGTCATGTAACATGGATACCAATAAATATGATGCAGCTACTAACAGAACAACTGCATTTAAATATCTTGAATAAACAAAAACAACTGGTTGTCTATTGTGTATCGAAGATGTTATCTATTAACTTTGCATCATGAAAGAAACTTCATTTGTACATTAGACAATAGAGTAAAGATATTCCTCAGAATGTTTTCTTAAAGGTTAACAGCACAAACGCATTTCATATAAATTTAACAGGTATTTTTTTGAATTTTTAAACCGAAAAATCTAATTGTTTTGGAAAATACTTTACAATAAGGATGAAGTTTTGAAAGAGATGCTGATAAAAGCTAAATTCCAGCTACTATTTGCTTATGTCTTTTAGATTAGTTAGAAGAACGGTATTAATGTATTGAAAATTACTTCGAATATCATTATTAGTATATAATAAATCGTCTTCCGCACTACCAGCAGAATGTAACACAAGGTCAGTTTTTAAGCTGAGTAGGTATACATCGAGCGCCCCACTAAATGCGCGAATGTGGCACAAGGGTATTTTTTAAGATGAATCTGGTGTAAGACCGTAGACCAGCATGGAGTACAGCTGGTTTCAATTCCGTTTTCCTTCGCTTAACCAAGACTAAAGGACCCCATCTGTTTTAATAATTTCCCATAATTAGGGAGAGAACAGATGGGTTCATGCCTTTTCCTAGGGAAATTAGCGCAAAGTGAAACGCAAACAGCTATGTTCAGGTTTCTTACTTGGGTTGCCGATTTCATTTCCAACAGCTGACGAAAATTGAAAAGAATTTATCTATTTTTCTTCTATAGACGATCAAACGGTTTGATATATACCAACCAAATTTGGTATAAATACTTATCGGATATGGAGGAAAGTTTTAACTTAAAAGTATTTTTTTTCTCATGGAAGGTGTCTGACTATAATTAGTGGGAAACTATGTTCCTGACAGACGTAACTAATCGTAGAGAACTTTAGTTTCTAAACTTCAAAAGAAAAAATACGAAGTTTTACTAATAATTAATTATAAATAATTAATTACTAATAATTAATAATTATTCACATTTGAATAAACCTAATTAATTAGACTTATTTGTTGTTCTTCAAGTTGCTGATGTAAAAATAATTCATAGTATTAAGAAAATGTCATTACGTTTAACTTTTAAAATGTTAAATCTCTTTGTGTCAATCACTGAAATTAAAAAAAAAAAATTCTCCTTCCAATCCTCATTCTAATTTTCCATAAACCTTTTAATTCGTCCGAGTGATTTCACGTTATCGCATCTCCCAGGACAAGAGGAAAGTTACTTGGCGCATCCCACCTCCTCTCTAATTATCATACAACAGGTTGTACTGGGTTACATAGTACCAACTGCAAGGAATGATCCCGGACCTGATTTAAAATTGGTTTTGAAATCAGAATTCTTCTCCTTCTTGACTGTTTGCACTACCAAAGCGAGAGAGTCAAGTTTTCCTGATTGTTTACCAATGGCTGGTGTAGGAGGAGAATTCGATTCATGCCTTTCTTAAGGGCATTGACAAAAACTGAAACATAAACAAACCCATCCAGTATTGGAACTTGATTAGCTGAGTCTATTTTGTACACTGATAATTGTTACACCTCACACCCACTCATCTTTCCCCCTCTCTCTCTCTCCCTCTCTCTCTCTCTATTTATATATATATATATATATATATATATATATATATATATATATATATTTATATACATATATGTATATATTCGTAATTCAAATTTTTTTCTATTTCATATATTCCATGAGTATTTATTTCCTATGATAAGAAACCGTTACACCCAGTACCCTCTCCCCCCTCTCTCTCTTTCTCTCTCTCTCTTTCTCTCTCTCTCTATATATATATATATATTTATATACATATATGTATATATTCGTAATTTAAAAAAATTTCTATTTCATATATTCCATAAGTGTTTATTTCCTATGATAAGAAACCGTTACACCCAGTACCTTCTCCTCACTCTCTCTCTCTCTCTATATATATATATATATACGTTTATATAAAAAGGTCCGCAATTGATTATTATTCCGTATATGCATGTACGTGTTTTGAACGTTCTTGTCCTCTTCAGGCGAATGAATTGTTGGTTGAGTTCTGAATTTTTTTCTAGTCGAGGGTGGTTCATCAATTGTTTTGCTCAATTCAGATTGACTGCAGGTTTTATGTCTGTGGCTGCCACATTAGAGTTAATTGCATGTGAAAATCTTTGGTTATTTTGTTAATGAATTTTTTGTTCTAAACTTTCTTTTTATTTCTAACCTATATAAATGTGTGTTTTTTTTAATTTTTAATGTGTCTCCCCACTTCCTCTCTCTCTCCCTCCCCCTCTCTCTCTCCCCCTCTCTATCTCCACCCCCACCTCTCTCTCTCTCTCTCTCTCTCTCTGTAAGAGATTTCGGTAAATGAGAGCATAATTTGTATTACTGCATTTTTTTCAATTGAAAATTACATTTTTTTTTTACATAAAACTGAGCACTTTCCTCATTTAAGAAAAAAACGTTTTTATAGTGATTTCTTCACACACACACACACACACACACACACACACATATATATATATATATATATATATATGTATATATAATTATATAATTGACGAGAGGATACTCTCCAAATTGATTAATGTATAATAATGTATTTAATGGGACTTTAATAATAAAGCCGCGGACACTAGTCCGAATATAAATGTATAATAAAGTATATAATGTGGTGAGGTCAACCATGTTTTGGACACTGGCCTAAATTAATATCAGAAAAAACGTGACATGAGGGAAATACTTAATTTAATCATTAATTAAAACTTGCATTCTGACTTTATTGATTAATGATTCAATCTGAAATGCATTATAAAAATGTAATTTTGCTTTATTAACATTTTTATTTACTTGTAAATATTTTAATTCATTTTTATGACAGTCTTCTCCAACAAGGCACAATCCTGGAAGCAACACCCCACAAAACAACAGCTGTCGGTCACTTACTTCCCATTTCACAAACCATTCTCGGAATTTTCCCGGCTTCAGGTCGGATATGATTGAGAAACTGTAAAAGTTATGATTTCGTAGTTCTTAGTAATATTTTAGTTCGCTTTCTTTGCTAAGATGCAGCCTTTTTTTCTATTTCTCCATTTTGTTTTGTTTATACGAAGCAGTTCATAATCGAAGAAGATTTTGTCAAATTTTCTTGTCTTCCATACTTTAGGAGGGATATTTTATTGAGACCAACAGCATTTCTGCTTTTACTTTTTTTTTTAAATACTGCATCAAGTTCTTTTTCCATAATCTGTTCTAGTTTGATATTTAGTTGACTATTGATAATTTCTTTAGTGGCTTTGTTGAAACGATTCTGTGATCGGAAGATATTTCTTCAAAAGAGGAGTATGCCTCACAGTTCTAAGCGCTTGCAATTTATTTCTTGTTTATGAATATATAATCTATCCACGTTTTAAAGGTATTTGAATCGGTGTAGTCCCATAGTTTTCCCAACCTGTTTTTGAATTTTGTGTTTAGACATGCAAGCTTATTCTCGGGCGAAAAATCAGCAAGATATTCATTTCTGTTTAGCGAGTTATGTTATCATTCCATTATTATCTATTTCAGTATTCATATCTCCACCGATGATTAGAATGTTGTAATAAGTCGTTCCAGGGAAGATAACTCGCTTGAGAAAATAGAGATGTTTGTTTTATCACTGGCATTCGTTGGATCTTAGCAAAAGATGATTGTTGTGTCGGGGTTGTTATTAAATATTGCACACATCATTCTCAGTTGGATTCTCTCTACGTTATTGAGTGATTTTAAAAAAGACCGAGAAATATTCCTACATATCCTGTGGCGGTATTGATTGAGTTTTTCCATACAGACGCCGCGACATATGTCCATCCATTACCGGTAACATGGTATTTTAATTCGAGCTCGCTGTGATAATATCTGTTCCCATACGCATGTGATGTCTATATATTATCCTCGCCTGCAGATCTTGTAAGCTCAGGAGTTGGTTTATTGTTTTTTTAAGCCCTTAAAAAGATCACTGACCTCAAAAATCTGACCGCTAGCAGGAATGCAATGATAGAAGGTAGGAATATCCATTTATTTATTTATTTGTTTCATTATATGCTACGAAAGACTTCCAAGCAGCAGCCTACCGTAAAAATTACCCCACCACAAAATGTATAAGTAAAAATTAAGACTTCCACCCAAACTAAGACAAAACGAACCGTAGAATGCAATGCTTTATATATTCTTTGAGTAATATTTGAATGCAATAATGGGATGTAGGAATATCCTTTTATTTATTTCATGAGAGGTTATTAACGATTTAAAATACCAACTCGGACAATACGTTATTCACTCCTCAAAAATTTCTACGCATTAACAAAACTCCAAATAAAATGTACCAGAATAACTTTAAGTATAATGAAAGAATAAGCTAATTTTACGTGTACCTAATCAAGCTAAAATAGGATATCTAAACTTTAATTAAGTTAAAAATATAGGGAAAAAGGAAGGGGAACGGTTTTTTAGACGGAAAACTCACATTATCAAAACTCTATAAGCTTAGCACTAGATGAACAACTCCGTGACAATAAACCAGATAAGTCAAACTTTGCAGTATTCAACCTCGCTGCCATTATGATCAACCAGATATTCAGCTTCGGCTTGTCACTGGATAACAGTCTCAAAGAGAAAAGAGTATTATATGAGCTACACAAGCGTATAATAATGGAAAACATGGGATACGGTATAATGGATGCGAAAAAAGTCAGGTGAATCCAAGGGCTGGTCAACGGTGCGCTTCACCTAATACTGAACAGAGGAACTTCATTGATCAACGGCCAGGATCAAATAGTTGAGTCAGAAGCTATAGCTACTTATCAATAAAGATGACTTCTATTGATGAGAAAAACAGTTACCAAAAGATTACTAAGACTCTGATTCAAATATATATATATATATATATATATATATATATATATATATATATATATATATACAGTTGCTGTGTCGGTACTAATGTATGGATCCACCACCTGGACTCTTACGAAACTCTTCAAGAAAAAGTTAATTGGGAACTACATAAGAATGCTGCATGCTGTTTTGAACAAATCCTGGAAGTAACACCCCACAAATCAGCGGCTGTACAGCCACTTGCCTTCCATCTGTAAAACCATTCAAGATAAATAAGACATGCGAAGATCTGCTGGAGAAGCAAGGACGAACTCATTAGTGACGTTCTCATATGGGCCCCTATACATGGACAACCAGTGTTGGCTGACTAGCAAGAACTTACATCATACTGTGTGGACACTGAATGCAATCTAGAAGACGTAGGTATGATAAACGATGGGAACGGATGGCGCGCATGCGCGCAAGACAGAGAGAGAGAGAGAGAGAGAGAGAGAGAGTCAAGGGAATATGTGCTATTTGCATGATTTGATCATGTTAATGATGATGATGATAAAATATATCCCCGTGGAATGATGATGATGATGATATATATCCACGTAGGTCATCAAATAAAGGAAATTAAAAAAAAGAAATTTTTTTTTTTATAATTTTTTTTTCATAAGTGGAAAGTCTCCATTGTTTTGATATAGGTTATAGCAAAAATTATTTTAATTTGGCAAAACTATTTATTTTGGTGCTATCGAAAATGACGGCTAATCGAATAGAGTGCTCCAGAGGCTTATCATCAAATTTTTGGTGGCCGAGAAGTACAAACCATGTGAAATTTACAGAAGCAGAGTGTGTGATGTGTACGGAGAAGCATATTTCAGTATAAAAAGATGGAAACAAATGAGCTAAACATGAGTTCATGGAGAGGTAATATACTGACTCTCCGGTAAAGAAAAAGATTCAGGCACAGCAGTCAGTAAAGAGGGTTATCTTCTGGGAAATGAAAAGACTTATAATTATTGATTACCTTGAAAAAATGCAACTTTAAACAACCCCTTCAGAAAAATTCGCATTTTATATTGTACATCATCATCATCATCATCATCAATAAGGTTGCTAGCATGAATTGTTTCTCTTTAGCTTTTTTCTATTGGCCCTATCTCATGGTACGTATATCCTCTACTCAGTAGCCAGTGTTCTCTTAGAGTTGATGTAAGTTTTTCCTTGTCGGCCAACACTGGTGTGTCCAAGAATAGGAGTCTACAGGCAATTTTCGCTTATGAGTTTGTTCTTGGTTCTCTAGCAAGGTATAGGATATCTTATTCGTCTTACATAGATGGTTCGTGGAACGAGAATTAAATAGCCGTGTAGTTTCTGGTTTGTAGGGTGCTACATCCTTGTGTAGTTCCCATCGAGCTTTATCTCCATGCGTTTTTTTAGCGTTCGAGTGATGCAACTTTCCTGTAGTATCAACATGGCTACTAGAAGAAATACTGTTTAAAACAGAAATATAATATATATATATATATATATATATATATATATATATATATATATATATATATATATATATGTCGCTAATACTTACTTGATGACTAGAAGGTTGTGAAACACAAGGATGTGAGTTTGGTGATTTTTTTAATAATAATAATAATAATAACAACAACACAAATGCTATGAGAACTAATTGTTTTTCATTGTATACACACACACACACACACACACACACACATATATATATATATATATATATATATATATATCTTAAGAGTTTTGGTTATCACTAAATCACTTTGTGGTTATGTGTCGAGCCAAGTGATCAATATCTAGGATAGAGCTATATAATAATAATAATAATAATAATAATATATATATATATATATATACATATATATATATATATATATATATATATATATATTTAATCCGTGGAAAAAAATATATGCAACCCACTATTAACAGAATTAACTTCTAAACTGGTGATAATATTCTAAAATGTTTAAAATAGAACAATCAATATTACAAATGATTGAAAAATTTTGTTCTACTTCTAGAAATATTTTAAAATGAACTGCAACAACCGCTTAGCATCACTTTGGTGATAAAAACAAGCCTCAATTTAGAAATTTAATCAAAAATGAAATAATAATTTAGTTTAAATATTGTTACAGTCAGGATTGAACCTGCAAGCAAAAAGCTTTTGCTGGACACATAGCGTAACGGTTATAGGCGTTGGTTCCCTAAGCTTCTAAGGAGACAATTATCAGGAGGTTGTAGGTTCAATCCTGACAGCAGGTGGGTAACAATACAGGAATACTTATGGCTAACGGAATCAGAACAGGCGACCCCCGTGGATTCAATAAAGGACGTAGTTCGAAGTTCTGTGAAGGTTCCCGAGTTCGACAAACGCCTGAAGAAAGCTGGAGGATATATCGGCCGAAACGTTGTGTAAATAACAATAAAGATGAAGACAATAGTCCGAAAACTCTTAACGATAAAGAATTCTTTTCTTTGAACCATTAACTTCTGGGAATATTTTTATTTTATGTAAATATTCACGTGTCATAATTTAAATATTCATAATCCAATTCGTTATATATCTCTGTTAAGAAGATCCTCCAATGCACAAAAAAAAAAAAAAAAAGATCTTCGATTTGTAATGAGTGATTTCCTTGCGTCTTTATTTCCGTCCGTTTTTCGGAATTGATCACTTTTTATTTTTATTTTGTTATCAATAAACATATTTTAGGTTTCATAGTTTCTATAGAATTAAAAAAAAATTTTATTGTAAATTTATTTCAACGAATTTAGTGATATATCTACTCAATATTTCTTTTGGTTATTTTAAAAATATTTTATCGGATTCTACGATAATCTAATTTTCATTTTAGATTTTTGGTATTGAATACTTTATCAATCATTTTTTTGTTTAGATTTTAGTAGTTTAACAGATTGTATTGGATGTTTTATCCATCGATTTTTATCAGTTTAAGTTAGAATTTATTCATAAAAACTTTTTGGAAATTTTTTCTAATATTTGTTTCTTATAAATCCGTCGTAATATGATAACATTGTTTTGATTTAATTTTCCCAACTGTATAATTGTTTAGACTTTACCTTTATCCAAGTTTCTAATTTTTTTTTATCTATTCTTTTTTGTTTTTTCGTTAATATGATAATTTGTTCTATTTTAAAACTCTTAAAAAGTTTTGAATTTTTAAAAAGTTTTGGATTTTTTAATAGTTAGCTCCTTCATTATTATTTTTTTTTTTACTTTTTATAAACATTATAATTTCTTTCTGATTTTGTAAAAAAATTTTTCAACACTTTTTTACCTGCATATTATTTTTTAATGAGACTAACAATAAAATCTAAACGTTCAATCGAAATATTTTGTGACTTTGTATCAAATTTTCGTATAGTTATTATAAATATGAAATTTTCATCATCATAATCATCATCATCATCATCATCTCGGGCCATCAGTACGGATATCCCTGACCCTCTCTCGCCACTCCTTCCAATCGTCCATTGCTTCTGGCAGGTCTTCAGAGCTAAATCCCATATGGACACAGAGCTGCTGGATGTAGGTTTGCGCTGGTCGTCCTGCCTTAGCTCGTCCATGAAGGGGACCACAGGAGTACATCACTAATCACTCTTCCGTACTTCTCCAGCAGTGTCCCGCATGTCTGGTTCGTCTAATTTTGATAGTTTTCGCAATGGGTGGTAGGTGTTCGTACAGCTTCTGCTTTGTGGGGTGTGCCTCCATGACTTGTTCGATATTGCTCGCAGCATTCTTGTGTAGTTGCCATCATGCTTTTTCTTCATACGTTTAGTTAGCGTCCATGTAGTGCATCCATATAGCAGTATCGATACGACCGCTGCTTGGAAGAAACTGCGTTTTATTTTATCGATAGCCTACCGATAGCTGTCCATTTCTTTGCTGGTAACGTGTTGATGTCTGTCTCGGTTGATGAGACACTGCTTCCTAGGTAGGTGAACTTGTCTACTAGTTTCAGAGAGTACCGTTTCGTGTGGAGATGTTGCCAGTTTGATTAAAGCACATATATTCCGTCTTGTTTGCCTTGACATGGAGGCCTATGCCTGCAGCGGCTCGTTCTAGATTATGTAGCAGGGCTTCGGGTTGGGCGGGTGCATTTGCCAGAAGCGCTATGTCATCAGCATAGTCGGCGTCGGTAATTGTTTGTGGGGGGGTAACTTCTGCTTCTTTACTTTCTTAGCTTGAAACCGTTTTCTTTCATTTTTTTTTTCTATAGACATTAAGTTTCTTATTGTTAAGTATCTTAATTGCTACTGTGTAAATAAAAGAAGATTTTCGATATTTCAATGACTAAATTTATTTTTTTTGTATTTCTAAGGTTTAAGTTTATTTGGGAATCTTTACGTAAGATAAAAACGGTTAAATAAAGAGAAATTTTTAAATCGTATCTGACGAGCCCAGACAACGAGCGAAATAAATTTATAATAGAATATACTTACTGATTTTCTTGTTTCTCAAAGATATATATATATATATATATATATATATATATATATATAAGTCCCGAACAATCCTTTTTTTAGAAGAGAGGAAACTCCGAGAAAGAAGTAAAACTATCCAGACGTCAACGGGTGATTAGTACTGAGTAGAATATAAATAAATTAAAAATGTTTTTTGTCTTGTGACTTCCTGTGTGAGACTTGAGATATGATTTAGAATGATTGAAACGCTGAGCAAAGATCGGGTATTGACTAATACCACAAATGGGTCGGGTTTTAGTAACAAAACAACAGTATCAGTTATAAGCCAATCTATGTCGTAAGTAGCAGCTTAAGTAAATAACGAATGAAGATTTGAATATTTTTTGAAAATAAAAGTGACCATTAAACTTTTACTAAGTTAAAACTTAGCTAATTTAAAACCGGAGTGTTTTCTTCTTTTTTCTTTTTGGTAACCAACGTAAGTGTCCTCTTTCTTTTAAGAGTCCCAGGGTACATCTGTGACATTATAATCAATCCCTGGTCTGGTATATTCACAATATAAAATTGGCGACCGTAGTCGAAGGTGACTCTAAGGCTCCTTTTTCAATAGCTACTACACCGAGGTGTCGGGAAAGGAGTTACTCCTTTCTCTGGATTGCTCCACTACCCTTGATGCATACCTTTATAATGTTGATTGTTAAACAGTTATGTATCAAGTACCATTTTTTGGGATTGAACTTCGGTTTCCCGGGCCATTGGCGAACACTCTACTCACTAGGTAAATACTCATTACAAATGACAAATCCAAACTTAATTCGACTTGGTATCAAGACAACACGCCTTGGTATTATGATCAGAGGCCTTTTGTGCTTATTTGATAAGCAAACATGGGAAACCCAATCAGAATCCGACGAATCATGGCTGTTCCAATTTTGGGTACACAAACAACAACCAAAACAACTACTTGACTCAAATATACCTATGGACAAGATAAAACAACAACAAAAATGTACTTCCATATTTACCCAACCCCTCCGCTCGGGAAGGATATGACACAAGGTCAATTTTTTTAAGCGGAGTTTAACAGGTTTGAATTCAGAGTTTTCCTTCTCTTAGACTAGTTGTCTAACCAAGGCTGAAGCATACTATTTACCCATAGCTGGAGGGAGAATAATTGGATTCATATCTTTCCCAAGGGTAATAGTGCTATGTGAAATGCAATGAGTCTCGTCTAGGATTTGAACTCGTGTCGCCGTGTCCTACGACGATAACCATTACACCACGGGTACCTCCTTTTACACCACGGGCAAAAAAATGTACTTCACTGTTATTTTAAGCGGAACTTTACACAAAAAGATAGTAGAAAAATAATGATAAAAATTAAAATCGTCCAGATTTAATACAAAAAGCCAAAGACTAACTGACCAAGATAGAATGATGATAAAGAATGGTTGGTTTTCTGACCTTGACATACTAGAAATATGTGAACGAGTAAATTGTGAAGAATATGAACAAAATCCGCAAATCCGAATAGAAACACCAAATACTGAAGAGCAACGGCCCCTAAAACAAATTGAAACGCAAAATACGGAAAAGCGAATAACCACAAACCCCAGCACCACAAAACAAATGTTAATACAAGAAGACAAAATAAATGTAGAATTAATAAAGAAAATCGAAACTGATAAAAAGCCATTACCATTCCTCAAAAACCAAGACTCGAAAAACTCGATAACCATTACACCACGGGCACCTCTACTACTACTACTACTACTACTACTACTACTACTACTACTACTATTACAATTAATAATAATAATAATTAGAAGAAGAAGAAGAAGAAGAAGAAGAAGAAGAAGAAGAAGAAGAAGGCGTTGTTGGTTACGATATATTTGCGTTGTGATACGTTAAGCGAATCGGTTGCCTAATATTGTTACTTTGCTAAGACAGAAGACATAAAGTTAAACAAAATTGACAGCCAATGATTCGTCTCCGATAAAATAAAACGGGATTTCTTCCAAGCCGTAGCTGTGTCAATACTACTGTATGGATGCACTACATGAACGCAAACAAAAGAAAAAAGGTTGATGGGAACTACACAAGAATTATTTTGAACAAATCCTGAAAATAACACCCCACGAAACAACAGCTGTAAAGCCACTTACCTCCCATTTCAAAAACCATCCAAGTAAGAAAAACAAGACATGTGGGACACTCCTGGAGAAGCATGGACGAACTCATAAGTGACGTTCTTAGATGGACCACTATACACTGACGGGCTTGTGTTGGCCAATCAGCAAGAACTTATTTACATCTATTCTGTGCGAACACAGGGAGTAGTTTGGAAGACCTGCCGGGAGAGCGAGAGTCAGGGAAATCCATGCTGTCAGCGCGATTTGATGATGATGATGATGATTTGTTTGGAATGCCTAGAGAATGACGCAAGTTATTGAGTGAATTTTGAAATGGCAACCACAGCGATCAGGATTTTATTTGATGATGATGATTTTATTTGATGATGATGATGATGATGATTTGTTTGGAATGCCAAGAGGATGACGCAAGTTATTGAGTGAATTTTGAAATGGCAACCACAGCGATCAGGATTTTATTTGATGATGATGATTTTATTTGATGATGATGATGATGATTTGTTTGGAATGCCAAGAGGATGACGCAGGTTATTGAGTGAATTTTGAAATTGCAACCACAGCGATCAGGATTTTATTTGATGATACTATTTACCAACCCCTCCGCTCGGGCAGGATATGACACAAGGTCAGTTTTTAAGCGGAGTTTAACAGGTTTGAATTCAGAGTTTTCCTTCTCCTAGACTAGTTGCCTAACCAAGGCTGAAGAACCTAGTCTGTCCTACTATTTACCCATAGCTGGAGGGAGAATAATTGGATTCATACCTTTCCCAAGGGTATTAGTGCTATGTGAAATGCAGTCAGTCTCGTCCAGGATTTGAACTCGTGTCGCCGTGTCCAATTCCTACGACGATAACGACTACACCACGGGCACCTCCAAATCATTTGTTTGGAATGCCAAGAGGATGACGCAAGTTATTGAGTGAATTTTGAAATGGCAACCTCAGCGATCAGGATTTTATTTGATGATGATGATTTTATTTGATGATGATGATGATGATTTAATGTCACTTTTTGACTGCTAATTTGCAAAAAACTTTCATGGAAAATGTACTTTACCATCACAGATTTCGGGTAGTAAATATGGGTATATATATATATATATATATATATATATATTTTCATCCACAGACGGATCTGTTTCGTTCTATCAGATATACGTGGTGCCTTCAATAAGTTTCCAGACTTTTTTGTATAGGCATTTAGAATTGTCGTAGATTCTTGAAAAGTCACTATGTTATTGCTATACATCTTATGAGATGACTGACGATTTTTATTATTTTAATTTCAAATCAACTGCTACAGCAGCAAATGGAATACACCCTACTAAAGCCTGATTGTCACAGCTGGTGAATTTAAAATCTGACACTTTAGAAGAACGATATGCAATAAAATTCTGTTTTAAACTTGGAAAAAATGTCATGCAATGAAAGCTGGATCTACTGCTATGACCCAGAGACCAAGAGACAGAGTTCCCAGTGGAAGTATGCTGGCTCTCCCAGACCCAAGAAGGCCAGACAGAAAAAATCCACCCACAAACTTTTGATTATCCCTTTTTTTTGACAGCACTGGCATGATCTACATACATTGGGTTCCCACTGGACAGACACTCAACAAGGAATACTATGTTTTAAGAGAGTTCAGGAAGAGATTCTGTCGGAAGAGGCCAGTACTCTTCAAATCGGGTCAGTGGCATTTCCACCAGGACAATTCACCAGTCCACAACTCTATCCTTGTCACTGACTATTTGACCAAGATGGGCATTAAGACCGTTCCTCACCCTTCCTATAGTCCAGACCTTGCTCCCTGTGACTTTTGGTTATTCCCTAATATCAGAGGCTGTCGTTATGAGATAATTGAGGAGATGAAAGAGGCTGTGACGAAGGTCATTGACACGCTCACACAAGAGGACTTCCATGGGGCCTTCCGGAAGTTGTTGGAACGGTACAAGTGCATTGCAGCCGGAGGAGATTACTTCGAAGAGGACTAGAGTTTCATGTGTGTTCTATCAATAAAAGTGCCCATACGAAAAAAGTCTTGAAACTTATTTAATGATCCTCGTATATATATATATATATATATAGCATATAACATATACGAAAAAATTTACACCGTTAATTTCTTACGAAGAATATGACAACCATTATTTTTACTTTTAGCTTTGAATAATAATTTCCCAAGTGCTAAACAACGGGGTTACTGATTAAAGTAGAAGACTAAACACCAAAATATTTTGTAAATGAAAAGAAAAAAGTTAACATAGGAAACTGAAAGGTCATTTTGTAAAGCAAGAGGTCATGAAATGCTACAATGATCATCTGAATATGTATAATATATTTGGTCATTAACATCTGCAATACTTTAACAATATGTTCAACAAAGAGACAAACAATGTTCATAGGTCACTTTGCAAGGTAAAAAACCTATAAAAAGGCTGAATGATCATCTGAATATTTGTTGTAAAGTGTTATTAACATTAGCAATACATTAACAATATGTACAACAACATAACAAGCAAGGATCCCATGTATCATTAACAGGCATGAGACTATGAAATGTTGAAACGTTCACCTGAAACGTTTAACAGTAGCAATGTTTTAACAATAAGTAACAAATTGACATGCACAAAAAGTTATAAAAAGAATAAATTCAGATGTGTAATTTCTTTTTTGTTTTTCGTCACAACTAACTTACAAACTGCCAGTTCGTGTATTTTACTCTCAGATTGGATTGACAAAATACGTTTCCAACGGACTGGCAAAATGCATGGTGCATACGGACTGGCAAAATGCACGCTTTGTGCGGATTGCTGCTCTACGAATTTGTCAATATAGGTGATCCATACCATTGCAAAGCAGTCCTTTTTATTTGATAGTCATTATTACAGGATCGAAATTGTAACTTGCTTCTTCCATTTTGTAAAGAAAGCCTCGTACCGTATTCCCTTCTCGTAACATAGTACCATGGTAGATCCCTCATATACTTCTCTCACCACGTGACCTCGGCTTAATATTATTAATTACTATGTACAATCATAGATAAGATCATGTAGGTTCAAATGTCACCCCAAATAAATCTATTGATTAATTCCTGGTGTCGATGCCCACTTATGGCTCAATAACCCTGTTTTTATCCCCTTACTGCAATGTACTTATTTAAGTACTGAATTGTCTCCTTTCTGCTTAACTTCGCTAATGTGACAGAAACCAATGCGTTCAGCGTGACTTGACCGTCAAGTCAATGTCACAAGTTAGCGATTCTCAATTTTATTATTTTTTGTACTTTAGTTTGTACAGCTGTTTCATTGAAAAAAAAAATGACCGTCACATAGTACTATGGAGAATTTAAAAAATGACGACATTGCTTTGGATACACATTAGTTGAATTATCTATCGTTTCATACATTTGATTTAGTTATGAATATAAAAACATAATTAGTGTTACATAGCAATTTCTTTAATAGCACTTCTTCTCTGTGCAAGTATCTCTTCTATGTTTTGTTCCTATCTATATATCTATTGCAGTATTTCATATACTGACTTGACTCAATCAAACAGATCTTTCACTTTTCACTTCCATTATTATAATTATTATTATTATTACTCATAAGAGTTTTTCACATCAGCTTACGCTGATGGTCTTTCACTGGAGATTGAGTGACAGCAAGTCTCCTCAAGTCTCCAGGGCTCTTCTCAGTATTCTGGCCGTTTTCAATAAGGCTGTTGTTTTGGATGGTCTCCACTCGGCCGCCAACTTCCAAATCTTCCAGGCTCTTTTATAATCATTTAGTTACTGTACCAAAAGCACCAATCACAATTTGTATAATTGTCACCTTCATACTCCATAGTTTTTTCAATTCTCAAGGTCGAGGTACTTATCTCTCTTTTCAGATTCTTTCAGTTTTATTTTGTGGTCAATCGGGACAGCATAGTCGACAATTTTGCAGATTTTCTTCTTATTATTATTGTTACTCCTTGAGAGTTTTTCACACCAGGGTCTACTGATGGTCTTTCAGGGGAGTTTGAGTGACCGCAAGTCTCCAGGACTCTTCTCAGTATTATGGCCAATCTTATTAATGCAGTTGTGTGAATGGTGTCTTCTTGTTCTCTGTTTTCTACGACTTCTAGTCCTTTTACTAAACCTTTCGGGATTGTTTCGAGCGCATCTATTGAAATTGGAATCATCGTCATGTTCCATAGTTTTTTCTAGTGTATTGTCATCATTATCATCATCATTTTAAAATTTTATAACATCAAGAAAGGTTGCATCTGTTTCCAAATTTGCTAACATCACAACTTATAACATTTACTGCAACGCTACACTTCACAGAACCCCCGCGTCCTTTCTACCGCTGTCGCCATTTTGAAGTAACATCTGATCTAATGTTGTTGATTTTTTTTCATTTATTATTTATTTTAATTCTAGTCGATACAGTTACATAATCAATAAGTTGAGCTGCTATCTTCTACAGTTTGATCAATTCTGTTGTTTTTTAATCATGTCACTTGATGTTAAATTATGCAAGATCTGTTTATCATCGAAAGTGAAATTGTATTTACTAATACGGAAATGAAGAATGAATGAAACGTTTTCTTCAACACCCATATTCTTGCCAGTTTTCCATTAGTCGAAGTATCAAAAAATGTATTTTGATATGGTGCGAAATTCCGCTGTGGTATTTCTTTTAATGTCCTCCACATCCTCAATTCTTACTCTGAGATGAATTTTCTGAAAAATTCGCCCAGATCTGAAAGTCTGGTCAGTATAGAGGATTGTTCACTTGAATAATCTTGTGTTTAGGATTGATTGTGACAAAATCGAGATGAAGTCTGTCTAGAAATCATCATTTTATTGCATTTGTCTTTAAATTTTCAATTTAAAAATTTGGAAATATTTTTGAGCTGACCTCAAAATATTCTGTTGTTGAGATAAACTAATCAGTCGAGTTTGAGTTTGAGTTTGAGTTTTGTTTAACGGCATATCAACCCCTGTGGGTCATTTAATGCCAAAAAGGTTATTTTTAATTTCAGTCATTAAAATAGCGGTTCTATAGAGATGTTTGGTTATATCTTACTGAAAAAGTTGCTTTTTTTTAGAAAATTAAAAATGTTTTCAGGGTTTGTATTCTTAAAGATGTCCCTCAGGTTTCTTGCTTGATAGTATTTAGTGCGGATATGTTTAAGGTTGTTACAATTTAGAAGGATATGTTTGGTTGTGAGTTGTACTTTGCATGATGGGCACACTGGGGCATCCTCCCCTTTTAACAGGTGTGAATGAGTAATGAGGGTGTGCCCAATACGCAATCTGGCAAGTATTACTTCTTCTCTTCTGTTACTTCTGTAGCCTGTTGGCCACTCTCCGATAGCTTCTTGTATTTCATGGAGTTTGTTTTGGGTCTGATTGTCCCATGATTTCTGCCATTTGTCTGATATAAATTTCTTTATGGTTGGTTTTAGATCTGTATATGGGATTTTTGATTTGCACATATCAATTTGAAGAGCTTTTTTTGCAGCTTTGTCTGCTTTTTCATTTCCTTGGATGCCAATGTGACTTGGTATCCAGGTGAATATGATGCTATTATTTTTAGAGAGGGAGTTTAGTTTGTTTAAGAGCTTTGTAATCAAGGGGGATGATGTATCTCTGTTCTGTAGTGCTAGCAGGACTGATTTGGAGTCTGTGTATATGATAAATTTGGAAGCTTTATGATCTGCTATGATATTCATAGCTAGATCAATGGCTGTGGTTTCTGCACTGTAAATTGAAGCTTCATTAGGTAGGCGTTTTAGGGTTTCTTTTTTTTGAGAAATAGCAGCACAGCCTACTTTTTTTCCTTGTTTGGATCCGTCTGTATAGATGTGATAGTGATCTGGGAACTTATTTTGTATTTTTATGAGTTTCTCTTGATAAGTGATGGGGTGTGTTTTTATTTTGGGTAACTTAGCCAGTTCTAAGTTTATAGTTGGTTGCCTTATGGTCCATGGTGCCGTTTTGGAGAGTATGGTATGGTGTACTATTTTAGTGTTGATTTTGATTTCGTTGAGGAGGTCCAGTCGAGTTTATCTGGTTGGTTAGTTGGTTTAATGGCATAAAAAACCTTTGTGTATAATTTAATGCCGAAACTATTCTTGTAGAACAGTAGTGGTACAATACAACCACTAGATAAGAGGGATAAAGAGGTTCATGCCTTTCGAAAGGGAATGTAATAGTGCAACTGGGGTTCGAACTCGCTCACAACAATATTTCAGTCCATCACATTAACCATCACGCAACGGAGACTCTCTCCGAATTTCTTTAGAGACTTTACGAAAGAAGATTTTATTCAATCGACAATCATCCTCATCATCAAGGGGTTCTGACAGCACAGATTCCTTTGACTCTCTCTATTCATTCGCCCCTATCGGCTATCCCATTTGGTAAGTCTTTTAGACGGAACGCAGTGTCCTCACAATGATGATGTTTTCGCTGATCGGTCAACACTGATGTATCCTTGTTTAGGGGCCCGTCGCAGAACGTTGTTGATGAGCACGTCTTTACTTCCCCGGGATTTCCCCACATGTATTGCTCATCTTACTTAGAGGGTTCGTGTGATGAGAGGTATGTGGCCGAACAACTGCTGTTTTTGTCGGATGCTGCTCCCAAGATTTGTTTAAAACGGTATGCAGTATCCTCAGAGTCCGAGTTGTGCAACCATACAGTAGTACTGACTCAGCAACTGTTTAAAAGAATTCCTGTTTTATTTTATTTGAAAGAAGTCTATGCCTTAGCATTCCGTATGTTGACATCGTTTTCAGTTGATAAAGTATTTCTATCGAGGTATATGAACGTTGTTTTTTTTTTTTTTGTTATTTGAATGTTCAAAAGTTTGTTTAAAGCTAGTTGTCTTTTGGCCAAATTACGTTTCTTTCCAACAACCTGCTTGCTTACTGTTTGACACAGCATTTAATCTAAACTGTCTATCGGTTGTCATGGGAACAAAACTTCATTCCTTTCTGAACTAAATTGTCAGCAGTATTTTCAGTTATATCACAAAACCTCAGAAGATCTAATTAAAAATTTGTTGTTATCGCAACACACCCTTTTAACACTAACCCTACCGATAATGAAATGATAGTTGATTGAATTACTTTTAATTAAATTAGTCTATCGAAATCGTAAACAAAAGGGGAAATTGAAATCACAACAATCAGAAAGGTTACAGAGTACAAGCTGACCAGTCACTTCACCATTTAATTTTTTTTCTAATATACATTAAGACCTCAGGAGTTACGAAATCACCTCAAACGTTTCACTTAGTGTAGTTATTTGTGTATTACCCGCATTCCTGTATTAAACGCACTCCTAACTTTAGGTTATGGAATTCTGAAAAAAGAAAATTCCGTGTATAATACGCACGGACTTTTTAGAATTTGTAGCAGCAAAATTTAGCATTTGTATAATTTTTTATCAGTTTGTATTGACTAAAGATAAAATCTATATAGTTTGCAATACACTTTGTAGCACAAAATTGACCAAGTATTTTGGACAAATCCTCGGTATTGTGTACGTAAAAATGCAGCAAGATTGCTATGAAAATACATTCCTTTTGGGGCTGAAAAAATCTGGAAAATTACTGCTTCTTATACATAAAAAATTACGATATCCACGCTTAGTTAGGAAAAACTTTCGTATCTAAAAGTTTTATCAACCTTAATTTACTTTGTAAAATATATTTAAAGGGCGTAAAAATGTCAGTATTCTGAAAATAGTTTTTAAAACTTGAGTCATCCAATTTTGAGGGGGAAAACTGTAATTAACTGTTTTAAGAATATTTTTTTTAAATGCTGAGCTATTGAATATTCAATAGCTCAGCATTTAAAAAAACATTCATGTCCAACAACACAACTACGAAAAATTCTCACCGACAACACAACAATATTAAAACATCAAAATAATAAACAAAAACTTCAGATTCTCGAAGCACTACATATTAGAAACCTGCAACCAACTCTTAATAGAATTAATTTTCAAACCAGTGCTAATGTACTTAAATGTCTTTAGCTACAGGCACTAATTATAGAATTACATCTAAAAGCAAACGCCATAATCTTCAACAGCAAAGACGCCCTTACACAGTAGTAATATGCTAAAATAAAAGTTACATCACTTTTGTAATAGATCCTCCCCTGATGATGGCCCAAGTCGGGCAGAAAGTACTAGGGATACATACAAGTATGGACAATACCTAAATCAATTCCCCCCGAATACGATAAAAGTAATACGGGAATTCGAACGGATCCAGAAGAAAATATGTAGATATAAAATGTCTATTATGTTTAATAAAATTTGCATATATATATATATATATATATATTATATTCTAGGTACACGAAAATTTATATAAACAAATAATTAGCGAAATCATTGGTAAGGGGAAAACTATTTTAAAACTATACAACAGCGATGGCCCTTTCGTTCGGCACTTGTCAGGCTTAGTCGCCGGAAAGAATAGTTAAAAACGTTAAAATAGTTAAATAATTGGATTGAAGGGACGGGGTGGAGAAAAAAAAATCAAGTCACACCAGTCTCCAGTTTTTCCCCAAATATATTTAAAATGTGACTGCTTAACTGTCTACATAGAGAGAGGCGATCTATAGCGATATAGATCGCCTCTAAGAACGTTCATATTCTCCTTTTTTTTGTGTAGTTTTATAAGATTTATGCACGCGGATATCAGGTGTTCCAATCGAACACTAATAATTTGCAAAACGATGGATTTGATCCGTAGGATTTGATCCATAGATGGAATTCTAACAAGTATTACCGTTCCAGATCAAAGTGGAGCTAGGATTAATGGCAATGAAGTGATGCTCCACAATGCTCAGAGCTCCAGAACGAGAACCTCACCATCAGATGCAGTTTAGTATCATACCTAGGATACCCCTCTTTTTTTTAGAGGGGGGGGCTTATCCTTCTGCAGGGGATACAGTAAGCATTTTTTAAGCCTCACCTACTGGGCAATATATTATTTGTGGTGTGTATATGAGTGCATGCGAAACGATATCGCTTAAGTCATTAAAATTGTATAACGGTTGATAGTAAAATAACGCTTAGACCGAAATATCGGTCTCATTTGGTTTGATTTCTTTCATATCAACCTTAGTAGGTTTTTCAATGCCAAAGCCATCCTTGTAGAAGGACAGTACTGTTACTATTTAACCTATTGCTGAGAGAATAAGGAGGTTCATGCCTTTCCCAAGGGGCACTAGTCCTGAAGTGACGAATTGTCACAATCCAGCATGTTGGCCACTACGTCACTGGTATTCTCTCTCGAAATATCGACCATCGAATCACAGTACTAGTGTTCGTTTTTCTTTAGCCCTAATAGCAGGGGGTATAAAGAACCGTTTTCATTCTTACTTAAAAAGACGTCAGAAAAACATTTTAACTTCATGTTGTAAAAGGAAAGTGGCGATTTCCCAGGTGAAAATCTTTCGCTAAAACAAGTATATTTGGTTCACGGTTCTTCATTGATTTCACAATCTGCGGGTAAAGGGGGGAGGATGTCCTTTTGTACATTAAAAAAATTATTACAGATTTTATAAATGTATTCTGTGGTAATCTAGTGTGGCAAAAGTTATGACGAAGTAACCGATAAAAATTTATAGAGAAACGAATCATTTCACAAAGTGTATATTGCATCCGGCCTTGATTTCTCTTCAATTTCATTGATTGATTTTCTATCCCTAGAGGTGAGGGACTTGTTTATATCGACATTTGTGTTGTTGTTTCTTAAGAGTTTTTCTCTTTGCACTGTTATATGATATCAAGTATTCCTATCCAATCCAAATAATTTGCAAAAAGTTGTATAGTTTCAAGTATTCCGATCTAATACAAAATTATATGATAATTATTTCTATTTAATAATAATCATAATAATTTGGGGGGGTCTTACTCCTCTTCAGGGGATACAAGCAGCATACTCTAAGCCCTGCCTAAAGGGCGGTGCTCGATTTGAAAATCCCAGATATTTTTTCTTTATGGTTGCCTAAACAACCTAATCTATGTCAATAAATTTGGATTATTGTTGCATAACCATGCAACATATACATGCAGTAACATAGTCAACACAATAATGACGAACGAACACACTTCTTTAGAAAAATATACCTCTCACACTTTATTCGAAATGGTTGCAAAAGGGTTGTGAAAGGGTTATGTGTGAGAGGTGAGCTGGAGACTGAACAAACTGTAACATATTGATCCCTAGTTCCTTTGTCTTTAGCAGCACTTCTTTCTCGTTCTGCTGGGCTGCTCAATCGGGAGTCCTGAGGGCCCATAGCGCTCTGCTGGGTGCTGGTTCTCTCTACAGTATCTTATCTCCAACTAACAGACTCCAACTAACTGACTCCAAACTACGAACTTCCTGTCGTATCAGGTTATATCATTGTTTGACACACACCAGCTTCCCGCGACTAGGTTCTTCAGCCTTGGTGAGGCAACTAGTCTAGGAGAAGGAAAACTCTGAATTCAAACCTGTCAAACTCCGCTTAAAAATTGACCTTGTGTCATATCCTGCCCGAGCGGAGGGGTTGGTAAATAGGACCTGCTTCCTGCGAGCGTCACCCAATTCAACCCGTCCACAGTCAAGGTTATACCCTGATATCTTCGACCGGATGTACGTGTTCCCTGGGTCGGAGGTCAATATGTTATATTATCAAGCAGTTTAAAGACAACTTTGACAAGAAATCCATTCATTTGGGCCAGGTATGTAACAAGCTGTTGCAAAAAAAATGTTTTAAAAATTCTTAAGAAGGGCAATTGTTGGTCCCTTATGACTGTATATTCCATTTATTGTTGTGTGGAATATAATTTTCCCCGATCTATTGAAATATGCTATTGTTTTCCATACATTTTCGTGACAATATATTTCATACATTGTTGAACGGAAATTTTCTTTTTTTGTATTCCATTATCTACCAATTTATAATGGTGAATAAAAAATTTGCAAAATTTTGGTACTTGCTAGTTTTCAGCGCGTATGTCACCTGCCCAAGGCAGTTCAAGCTGTGTGAGGTACCCGGTGTGGGTGGAAATATCGTTTTGCATTGTTTTATTCTGTGTGTTATTTGAAAGCAGCCCATATAAGGAGTTTAACTCAAGAACATACTTTACGAGTTCAAACAGAGTCATAATCTTATCGAAGAAACCAAAGGCATTGGTTGCGCGAAAGATGAAGGCACAGTTGATAACAGTAACCAGATGGTTCAGGAAATTTTGCTCGGGTTGCAAGAACGTCGACGATCAGGCAAGGTCAGGTTGGCCTAAAAGTGAGGATTTCGAGGCCGTACTCTAAAGAGGTAAATCCGACGAATTGTACTCAGAGAGTATCAGGCGAACTCGGCATCTCACAGTCTAGTGTGGCTTGTCATCTTTACGACCTCAGCAAAATACTGTAAAACTTTTGACTCATTTAAGTAAATATTAATAAATGATTATAAAAAATGTAATTAATTTCTAAGAAATAAAGCTATCTACTTATGGAGTCATTAATATTTATAAGGATTTGTTTATTCTAACCCGAGATTCTATTGAAAGAGGGAGATTGTGTTTCGCCATCCCCAGTGAAGAATTATGTAAGGAAATGTCTTGCTTTGAAAATCGGCATATGAAATGCTGGCTTTATCTGGGTTCGAAAACCGAGCACTAGTAGTGGTGGTACGAAATGCATAATCAACTAGCGCATCAAGTAAGTCCCCAATTGATGATGATGGGGGGACACTGTAGACATATTATTATTATTATTATTTTGTGAGGGTGGTAGATATTTTTCTTGCATTTTTAATATCTCTAGGGATCATGAGGGGCCATTAGTTTGGAATAAAGGTTTCCAGCTAGTTTTCACTGACTTTTATGACTTTCTGTCCCATTTCAGTTAAATTGTCGATTCCGGTTTTGATTCGAACAATTCTTCGGAGCATTTTTTTTAAATATCTACAACTTGCAGGAACTATGGAACAGAGAAAGTGTCTTGTATGGAAGATAAAAGGTCTGAAGTGTTGAGAATATGCAGCATATGGAATTGCTGTGCTATTCTTGTAAAATTAGGGCCTTTATTGTTAATGCAACAAAAATACCCGGTCAATTTTCTTTTCTCAGAAAAACGTATTTCTTTTTTACGCCATTCAAACGAGTAAATCGCTCACTTTAGATTTGCACAGCAGTTTAGTAAAGTCTTCAGTGGACATAAGTTATAACTAACTGCTCTATAATTGCCATCATAGTTATATCTCGTCATTCACAATAACTTGTACAAACAAGAATAAAAGGTCGTAAATTTACTACGCAATGTTATACCCATTAAAGCCGTCTATGATTTCATGTGGACTTTTCTTCAATAGATTTTCCTTTCTTAATAATAAAAAAAAATCAAAAAATAGACAAGAGCAACTTAACCAAATTTGGAGTTTTGTTGAGTTTAATGCAGCAGATGGTGTACATATGTTTGACTTTTCAGCTTCTGGTCTTTCTTTTCTTGTTGTGTTCACTTTTATATGAAGAAGACAAAATTAAATAACACTTTGCTGGTGCAGCATTCTCGCAAAGACAAATCACAGCTGGACTTGCTTCAGTAAATATTTTAATTAAAAAAAGGAAAAAAAATCAATAGACCACTCCATGTTTATTAAACGTTAAACCAATATCCCACTTCAATACGTATATTTAGAACCTGTATACTTGAGAAAATGAATTTCAAAGGGAATTACACTTTAATTAACTGGCAATGCTCATTTTTTCAGTGAGCTTTAAATATATTATCACTTGATGATTAAAACTGCAAATCTTCTTTTAAAAATTCTCCTCTGTTAGATCTCTTAAAGCTTTGTTAATATTAATGATCAAATATTATACAAAGTCAAACGATCATTCAAGTATTTCTTGGCTTCAAGCCTTGCAAAGTGACCTGTAAACATTGCTTGTCACATTATTGGATATGACTTTGACACAAAGCTCGTCGTTTCAGTGAGAATCAAATTCAATAACCATTGTCTAATAGCGTAAATCACCCGAGATTGTAAGATTGTCAGATTATTCGCTCATTAGGTGTTCTTAGTCCAATTATAATTGGCTTTTTAATCGTATTAGAATATTTGAAATCATTAAATTATTTTAAGAAACGAAATTCTATTAAACTCAAAGATGAATATGTAGAAATTGAATCAAGTCGAGAACTTTTTTAGGGTTTTCTTCTAATTGAAAGAGACAGGCCAAATATTGGAATGCGTAAATTTTTTTTATAAAAACTTCTTGGCTAACAAAGAGGAGAATGATCATTTATTTAAAATATGTTATTGGATTTTTTAAAGGTTTAAAGAAATTTTTGAACCTTTGTATGAAGAGTGTCGACCGAGGATGTGGATTAGCATGTATTCTTCAAAACTTTTCTTTGTTGGACCAAAAACCTTTCAGTGCTTTCTCTTATAATTGCTTTCAATCTGCTACAATAAACTTTTCAGTTTGTTAACTGATTCTGTATTTGGTCCTCTGCAACAATCTTCATGCTTTTCCGCTATTTTGACATTTGACACCTTAAAATTTGGGATATGACTGAGAAAAGCTAATGAACTGATTGATTGATTTTAACGGCATATCAACCGGCCTGGGGTTATTTTATGCCTAGAATATAGGGAATTGAGTACATTGCGTGTTTATATTCATATTTTTTGTAGTTTCTTGATTTTTTTAATACCCGGTTATATAATATCAAGTATTCCTAACTAATATAAATAATTTACAACCATATCATCGATTGGACCTTTATAGGTCAGAGTGGATCTGAAAATAATTGCTATGAAAGGGTAATCCACATTCTTCAGAATACCAGAATTGAAGTCTACCCACCAGATACGGTTTGTGTAACACCCAGTACGGTTCTTTTTTGGGAGGGCGGCCTTCTCCTTTACTGGAAACATAGCGTACGCGAACCTTCACCGACTGGGAGGAATTTTTACTTCATTTGAAATACGAATCCAACAATAAGAGTAATGGTTATTCTTGTTTTTCTAAGATCGTAGCCGAACGAAAATAGATGGATGCAACATTTGAGAATTTTATTATTTTTTAATACCCAAAAGTTGTGAAAGTCAATGTCATTTGCAAAACGAAGTAAACATAATTGAAGAACAAACAAATGCCAAAAAAAAAAAAAAAAAAATCCCGATCTCTATGGTGACTATTCACTCAATAACCTGCAGTCATCTTTATTTAAGTTCATTTCTTCCATCTTGCTATCATGGCAAAAATACCGCCCAAAACGGTATTATATAACTGACTCGCTTTACCCACCACAATGCGAATATGTCGTTGCCAGCAATATTATTATAATTATCATTATTATTCCTTGAGAGTTTTTCAGACTTGCGTTAGCCGATAGTTGATCACAGGAGTTTGAGTGACAGCAGGTCTCCTCAAGTATCCAGGACTCTTCTCAGTATTCTCACCGATCTTAATAATACTGTAGTTTTGATCCCCTTTACTTGCCCTCTTATTTCCAAGTCCTCCAGTCCCTGTATCTATCCTTTGGTGACCGTACCAAAAGCACTAATTACAATTGGTATGACCGTCACCGACATGTTCCACAGTTTTTTCAGTTCCCTAGCAAAGGTCCAGACACTTATCTACTTTTCGCTCTTTTTCAATTTTACTCTGTGGTTTACCGGGACAGCAAAGTCCACAATTCGGCATGTTCTCTTTTTTTGGTTGACTATCACTAGCTCTGGTCGTCTGGCCGAGATTAGGTGATCTATTTGTTTCTCAAAATCCCAGAGAAGTTTGTGCGTCTTCTTCTTTCGGATGGATTCTGGTTTGTGCATATACCATTTGTTCATATGGTTAAATTTCAATTTCTTGCAGAATTCCCAGTGGATCACAATCCCCACCCAGTCGAGTCTAGTCTTACCTTTTTTCTGAGCTAATTTGCTGCATTCGCTTCTTATGTGATTGATTGACTGATTTATTATTATTAGTATTATTATTCATTTTTTAGTTTGCTGTTATATTCCTTCAATTTTTCACTTGATTTGCAGAGATAAATGAAGATTTTTCTTTTGAAGTTAATGAGTATCTTAGACTGAAAGTGTTTTTTCTAAATATTCGAGAAGTGTTACGCGCGATATTATTGCAATTGTTGGATTGTTTGTGGGGACCTACTGATGGCGTATCGACCGTCTACAAATTGTCGTAAAATATTTATAAGCTCGCCGGTCAACACCAGCAGTAGATTAGCCAATTAGTGAAGACTTATGGCAAATTACAAATTCTAGACTTAATGCAGCCTTATTACTTAGAAGGGGTTATCTTTTGTCTCGCACAACTTAAAACAAGATGGCTACCTGAATTCCAATAGCATTACAGATACATATAGATTTTCTGGAATTGATTATTGTATCAAAATTCTCTTTAATCACAACTATCAGATTTACAACAGAAAAAGTAATCGAACTTGGTTTTTTGAAAAATTTCAGTTTAATTTTAAGTTTCTTACAATCCTTCAACAGGTTATCACCCAAGACCTAGCGTGAGGAAAATTAGTGATTATATGTATTCTCTTTATTTATGTATTTTGCTGCCTCTTTTGGTCGATAGTTTTAGTGACATTAATAGTTCTTTCCTAAGGATATGAGTTGTTCTGCAAAGTACATTTTTTTTGTATTTTCTATAGTCTATTGTTCTTTAATTTCTAAAAATCAGTTTGGATAGTATTTCTTTAATCCTATAGTTGTTGTTGTAGTTCAATTCTAGTCGGATTAATCCTCTTCTGCCATTTTCTTTTTTGATGTAAGGATGTTCTATATCGGCTCTTGGGTGATGCATTCTCTGGTAGGTTATTGGTTTCCTAAATTTTGTAGTCATCTTTTTTTTTTCATTTAACCTCACGTCCAGTTTATTATATTAAAACTGTGTGTCACTACTGGTATTGCCAGGGTGTTAATTGCTATAACTTTATTTTTTTGCATTCAATTCTGTTCTTAATATACATCTTATTCTCCTACAGAATTTTTTTCTTATTTGTTCTTTATAGTATGATTGTTACAACTCGTTTCATTAATTTCTAAATATTTATAGGTTTTATTGTGTTCTAATTCTGTAACTTCCGTGTTTATTGTTTTTAGGCGATACTAGTGAGTCTTTCTTAAATGGGATTTTCGCTCATTCCTCTAGACCAAATTGTATCCCTATATCGTCTCTAAATTTTTTTACTGTGTTTAGTAGACCTAAATATTCATTATTTTTGCATATAACTTTAGATTGTCTGTATAAATTAGGTGGATTATTTTTTAGGAGACTATGATATCCACAGTCTGTATTTTAATGTTCTATGGGAGGAGATATTAGAGCAATCGAAAAAAGAAGTGAGAAAAGTGAGTCTCTTTAGAAGATTCCATAGTTATAGGATTCCGATTATTATTTTGAGTATGCTTTTTTCATGGATTAATCTCTGATTATTATGCCACCTTTCCATAGTGCATTTTAAGAATAGTATAACGGAGAATATCTTCAAAATATTTATAACTTTCAGAATCCATTCGTGGGGTACGCTATCAAAAGCTTTTTTGAAGTCAATCCAAGTCTTACTTAAATTATGTTTAAATCGAAAATTCTACATAATAATCTTGTCGATGAGAAATTGTTCTTTGCAGCCATATAATCCTTTTTTTGAATCCATTTTAGTTCTCAATGGAAGATGTCTTTACAGTCTATGAATTTAACAATTCTCTCCTTTAGAATCGACAATTATCATTTTTATCTTGTGACAACGCATATGATTGGCCGGTGTTTTTTTTTTTGCGTTTGTTGCTTTTTTGTTTTTAGTTATAGTTATGTTACTTCTTCTGTGAGCCAATTAGACATTCCTTTTTTTTTTTTTTTTTTTTTTTTTTAGCTTTTTTTAATGAAATAAGTTTCATCATTAGTGCCCGTGGTGTAATGGTTATCGTTGTAGGAAATGGACACGGCGACACGAGTTCAAATCCTAGACGAGACTGATTGCATTTCACATAGCACTAATACCCTTGGGAAAGGTATGAATCCAATAATTCTCCCTCCAGCAATGGGTAAATAGTAGGACAGACAGAGTTCTTCAACCTTGGTGAGGCAATAAGTCTAGAAGAAGGAAAACTCTGAATTCAAACCTGTTAAACTCCGCTAAAAAATTGACCTTGTGTCATATCCTGCCCGAGCGGAGGGGTCGGTAAATATGGTTAATGTGTGGAGGATAGGTTGTGAAACAAAATGTTTGTTATTTTATCTATTCCGGTTGACTTCCATTTATGTGTACTTTTAAGTGTATTTCCTGGGGGCAGCACCCCACAAAGCAGTATCTGTACGGCCACCTACCACCCATCACGAAAACTATCCAAATTAGACGAACCAGACATGCAGGACACTGCTAGAAAAGTAGGGACGAGTGATGTATTCCTTTGGACCCCTTCACATGGCCGAGCAAAAGCAGGGCGACCAACTCAAACCTACATACAGCAGCTCTGTGAGGATACGGGGTGTAGCCCTGAGGACCTGCCGAAAGCGATGGACGATAGGGAAAGGTGGCGAGAAAGGGTCAGGGATATCCGTGCTGGCGGCACGACAAGATGATCATGAGAATCTCTTTTATTTTAATATCTTTGTACATTTGTGGTTTATTACTTTTATTAGTATATTTTACATTTTGAATTTGTTATGACTCCATATATTATTCAAAAGTAATTTCAATTCATCACAGGGGTTTCTTTTACATCTGCTTATTGTTTCGTTTCCTATTTCTCGATAGAATTTTTTTTTTTTTTTGGATCGGCCTGATATATTTTATTGCGTCTAACGAATTTTGTTCGTTTTTATATCGTCGGATACGCGGGCTTTTAGGTAGATCTTTTCTTCAACTTTTCTATTATTATCAGGGTCATATTAATTTATGTTATATTTTCTTTTATTTTTCTTGCTTTCTTTGGTTTTATCTTAGCAACCTTATTCATTTCATTAAGTATAGATATTTCTCCTCTGTATTCTTCAATTTCTTTTTGTATACTTCATTTTTATTTGGATTTTGTTTACATGTTATAATTACTCGGCTTATTATTGTAGCTGTCGCGTATTTCATTTAAAAGCGCATGATTTGGTTTAAAGTCTTGTTAAATATCTTCTAGAGTTAGATTTCCACTTTTATCTACAATTATTTTTTTATCGAGTTTTCTGATCATATTTGGTTTCAATTTATCAATTTTAATCTTATTTTCCGTGTTGTTTAGGTTTTCTATTTGAAGTTAACTATTCATTTTCTTTTGCTGGAGTTTTTATACAATAATCATATCTTGATTGATTTAATGTATTAGCTGTTTCATTATTAGTTTCGTTCATTTCAAGTGCTACACTTTCATTTTGTTGATTATTAGCGACTACCTTTTCTTAGCTACAATATTTTTCAGCATCTCTTAAACGATTGCTTTTATGATATATCTTCTCATATTGACTAATTTATAAGGATGTTAGCATGTATTGGTACTTTTAGTTCTTTCTCGTCGTATGTTGTAGGTTCCTTATGGTGTATTTTATACTAATTATTGGTTTCATTTGATTTCTTTGTTTAATGACACATCAACCTCCTTGGCTTACTTAAGCCAAAAGCATTAGTAAAAATATTGCAGTTATACCTGTAGAAGCATATCAATGGTACCATTTAACCTATAGTTCGGGAGATAAGGGGGGTATATACCTTTCCCATAAGTATCAGTTGGAAAGTGAATGTAATGCCAAGACTGGAGTTCGAATTCACTTTGTCTATCTTTTTACTTTCTTTTATTTTTACTCTTTCATTCACTGAAATGGTGAAATTCACTTGATGGCAAGTTCTTTTTTTCTTGGTAATTAATACCCTGTCTGGTTTTCTGGTCGGGATTTGGTGACCCGTTTTTATATCAAAATCCCAGAGAATTTCATGCGTCTCATTCTCAACGACATAGTGTAGTAGCATGATCAAATTTTAATACCTAACACAATTCTCTGTGGATCATTTTCCTTACCCAATCATGTTTCGTTTTGCACTCCTTTTGTGCTAGTTAGCTGCATTCGCTATTGTGATTAACTGTTTCATTTCAGTCTTCATATAATATACATTTCCTATTCTGTTGCATATTATTACTCTTTTACTCACTGCGAGAATTAACACCAGTTTTAATTAGTGGTCTTTCACTGGAGGCTGAGTGACAGTAAGTCATATTAAGTCTTGAGGAATCTTATGAGTATTCTAGCCGATCAATTCTGCCATTAATCTTCAGTTCCTCCAATCTCTTTTCAAGGCTCTTGTGGACTGTCTCTAGGGCTTCCATTATGATTGTTATCACTGTCAATTGGTTTCGTCAGCAAGGTGAAATTTCAATCTTTTGCACAATTCCCAGTCGATCAACTTCCCCCACCAGTCGTACCTGTTCTTGTATTCCTTTTGTGTTTGATCACTGAATGTATCAACTGTTTCATTTCAATCATCACATAGCCTACACTTGCTATTCTCTCGCACATTATTAATTTTGTACGGTTTCATTTGTAACACTGGAAGCAACATTTTCCCTATCAAATTATGTAACTTTAGACAGAGATCCCTTTTTGCACAATATTGGTAGCTCCCAAGCGAATATTTTTTAACGGTTAATTTTTGTGCTACATCTAATTCATTTCATATGTGATAACAATTTCTTAGAAACAGAACTGTGAACCTAATCACTATTAGATGCAAATTTAGTTTTCCTATTCATCAGATTTGCAAATTTAACTCAAAGCCATGAAATTGTCAGTCTTCTTGAATTCATTGTTCCTTATATTTTTAATCTCTTAGGGCATCTACATCAGATATTCTGGTTCTCCTAGGGCATCAACAGAAGATATTTTTGTTCTCCAATGGCATCTACATCAGATATTTTTGTTCTCCAATGGCATCTTCATCAGATATTTTTGTTCTCCTAGGACATCTACATTAGATATTTTTGTTCTCCTATGGCATCTCCATCAGATATTTTTGTTTTCCTAGGGCATCTACATTAGATATTTTGTTCTCCAATGGCATCTATATTAGATATATTTGTTCTCCAATGGCATCTACATCACATATTTTTTTCCAATGGCATCTTCATTAGATATCTTTGTTCTTCAAGGACATCTACATCAGATATTTTTGTTCTCCTGGGGCATCTACATCAGATATTCTTGTTCTCCTAGGGCATCTCCATCAGATATTTTTGTTCTCCTGGGGCATCTACATCATATATTCTCGTTCTCCTAGGCAATCTACATCAGATATTTTTGTTCTCCTAGGACATCTTCATTGGATATTTTTGTTCTCCAATGGAGTCTACATTAGATATTTTTGTTCTCCTAGGGCATCTTCATAGGATATTTTTGTTCTCCTAGGACATCTACATTAGATATTTTTGTTCTCCAATGGCATCTCCATCAGATATTTTTGTTTTTCTAGGGCATCTATATTAGATATATTTGTTCTCCAATGGCATCTACATCACATATTTTTTTCCAATGGCATCTTCATCAGATATCTTTGTTCTTCAAGGACATCTACATCAGATATTCTTGTTCTCCTAGGGCATATCCATCAGATATTTTTGTTCTCCTGGGGCATCTACGTCATATATTCTCGTTCTCCTAGGCAATCTTCATCAGATATTTTTGTTTTCCTGGGGCATCTACATCAGATATTTTCGTTCTCCTAGGGCATCTATATCAGTTATATTTATTCTCTTAGGGCATCTACATCAGTTAGATATATTTGTTCTCCTAGGGCATCTATATCAGTTAACACTTAATACTTTTTGTTTCGTCTGCTAATGATTGATATGCTGAACAGCGACATCGTAGTAAGCGAGTTCGAACTCCACTCGTGATATTATGTTCATTTTTGGACTAATACTTTTGGGAAATGCATGAACCCTTTCATTCCTCAGCTATGGCTGACATGGTATCACTGCTATTCTAAAAGGATGGCTTTGGTATTAAATAAACCACAAAGGTTGATATGCCATTAAACAAAGAAACCAATCTACAACAAGATCTGATTTTCTACGCTCAATGATTGTATCTTTTGATATTCAACTCTCACAAAATCGTTTTTTGTCTTGTGTATGACGATGGCACTTCTCATGAACCTGTAATCCACACTTTCGTGTAAACACCCTTTTTTCGGGGCGCCGTTAATAGCTCTTCTGCGGATGAAGTCAATAAATACTTGTTATACAAGTCACTGTTTCCATTTTCTGTCCACAATCAACAATTGTCTCATTTTCCCAGTTTATAAATGTGAATACATATGACTGGGCAATCCGAGTTCTAAACCTGAACGAGGCTGTTTGAAAATACCCTTGAAAAAGGCATGAATCCAACTATTTTACCTCCAACTATAAGTAAATAGTCGGACTCACTTTAATTTTGGTATGAAAAGAAACATTTCTCGGATCTGGTTTGGTTGTAGGAATAGCTTTGCGGAACCCATTTCCTCCCCAGATCTGGTTTTAATTCAGTTTTCTTTCTCCTAAACCGGTTGCTATACCAAAGTTAAAGACCCTAGCCTGCCTTACTATTTAGCTGGAACGAGAATAGTTTGTTTCATGCCTTTTCCCAGGGTTATTAGCTCTCAGTAAAATGCAACGTCAGTTGTACTTGCATGACCAAACTATGTTACTGGAGGAGTGAGACAGAAATATTCTGAGCTGAATTTGTATTTTCACGATTTGATATTGAGCAAGTAATAAAATAGTCTTTGTTTCAAGTTTTGAGTTAATCTATTCCATAAATCATTTGTGTTTTAATGCATTGAATCCATTTCGATCTGGGCACGTTAATCACATTGTATCACCCAAATACTTATTGGCTACAATTCTCCTTTTATTGTCTTTCTCCAACGTTATCAGTTTCCATTACATATCTAAAAAAATGAATTATTGCTGGACAGAATCCGATCCCTTCATTTGCACTCAATGGCAATATAATTTTCAGTCCTTATCAACCATTGCTTCGCAACGTTCCCTGACATGTGCAATCAGATTACATCTGTTCGTGGATTTTGTATTCGACTACTAATATCCGGGTGTTCATATCAAGATTTTCAATAATTAATTTTTCAGAAAAGTGTTAGCTGATGGTCTTTCTCTGTAGTTTGAGAGCATCAAGTCTCTACAAGACTCCAGGACTCTTGTCCGTATCCTGGCAGTCCTCAACAATGCTGTAGTTTGTATAGTCTTGGCTCGTCCTCCGATTTCTCTTCCAGCCTCCTTGCCAATGCCTTGAGGATCGTTCCAAGTGCACCATTTGTAATTGGTATCACCGTCACCTTCAGCTTTGTTTGTTCTCTGGCAAAGTCTAAGTACTTGCCTTTCTTTTCGTTTTCTTTTATCTTGACTCTGTTATCTGCCAGTACAGCAAAGTCCACTAGTCAACGAGTCTTTTTTTTGTAAGGTCGGGTCGTCTGGTCGAGATTAGGAGATCTGTTTGTATTTCAAAATCCTAGAGAACTTTGTGCGTCTCTTTTTTTTTTTTTTAGATGGTTTCTAGTTTGTTCATCTATTATTTGTTCCTATGGTCAAATTTCAATTTCTTGCACAATTTCCCACTCAGTCGTGTCTAGTCTTATACTCTTTTTGCGCTAGTTTGCTACATTCACTTATTATATGATTTATCGTTTCGTTTCTGTCACCACAAAACCTACACGAGTTATTCAGTTGCCTCTTATTTATTTTCACTTTAATATAATTGGTCCTTATAACGTTGTTTTGAGCTGATATCAAAAGGAATTCAGTTTCTCTTTTTAAGGTTTCTCGTTCTTAGCCATGTCCAGATCTTCTCATGTTAGATTTCGTCAGTTTCGTCAGTTTTATTTTATCAGAGAGATCAGATTTCTATATGATTGATAACCTGTCAATAATATTCCACACCTTCGCTAAGTGTATGTCTACATTACTTTTAGTAGATGAGATATTGTTCCCGAGGTATGTGAACTTGTCTACCAATTACCAAGTGGTGATGACTCCTTTCTTAAACCACATGTTTTATTTGCGTTCGCGTACAGTCCAATGCCTCCAGCTGCATACTCCAGGCTTTGAACAGGGATTCAACTTGGGCAGGTGTATAAGAGAGAAACGCTAGATCATCAGCGTAGTCTGGATCTGTCATAGTTTATACCAGATATCGTTTGATTCTTGCTCTTTTTAATGTAGAACCATTTTTTAGATTTATTTACGTTCGAAGTACGTATGTAGGCATATTATAAACAGATATAGCGCTAATGTATCTTCTGGTAAGGCTCCAGTACCAATATTGAAGATTTCGGTGTCACCATCTGATAAGCGAACTACTGCTTTGATGTTTTTGTAAACCATCATTATTGAAATAACAGTCTTTTTGGCCATGCCATAAGTATTAGCCCCATCTTTCCTGTGTAGGAATTGAATGCATTGGACAAATCTACGTACAGTTGAGTTGCCTTGACATTTTTCCACGTACGCCTTCGATGATTCGACTGATAGTCAGAATCTGTGATGTAGATCGATTTCTCCGAAAACCGTTCTGATTTTTCTCAAGAATTCTCTCGACTTCAGTTCGGATACGATTTAGAAAGAGGGCATTATAATAAAACTTAGAAGTTAAAGCAGTAAAATTTATGCCTCCGTAGTTCTTGGTGATTTCAAGGTCACCTTTCTTTCAGAAAAGGAGGATGCAGCCTTTTGTTTTTTGTGTTTTGCTTATACACAACATTGTGTAATCGAAGACGTATTTTGTCAGATTTGCTTGTCTTCCATATTTCAGATGTTTTGTCAAGCCTGCAGCTTTTCTGCTTTTATTGTTTTCAGTATTGCATTAAATTCTTTATCCGTAAACTGTCCTTGTTTGGTATCTAATTGGCTATTGACATTTTTTTTCGGTCGTTTTATCAATGATTTTACGAGGGTTTCAAAGCAGATTCATGAAAAGTTCTTTCCCCTTTTGAAGTGTTTCTTAGTTGCTGTAGCTTTTACGATTGCTCTTGAGCCTCGGTTACTTCAGTTTAATTCATTTATCATGAGGTGACTCTCTATCTTCCAGTGAATTTCTGATTTTATTGATTTGTCTTTGAATGTATTCTTGCTGTTCTTTCGGATATCTATTGATGTAAGCCCATAGCTTTCCCTCTCTTTTTGGAATTTTGTGTTTAGTCATGCAAGTTTATTCTCGAGTGAAAATCCGCAACTATTTCTACTTGGTGAGTTATGTAAGCAGAATTATTTCTGTCATTGCCTATTTGAGAATTCAGGTCTCCACCGATGATTATAACGTTGTGTTTTCGGAACGTCTCGGACAAGGATAGATAATTCATTGTAGATGTTTGGTTCATCATTGACATCGGTGGAACTGTAACAAGAGTCGATTGACGTGCCAGGGGTTGCCATTATATTATAGCACACAAATTCTCGATTAGATTCTCTCAATGCTATTTAGTAATTTTAAGGCATGAAGACTTAGAAGCATTCCTACTCCAACTATTGATGGCGACAAATATCCATCCATTACTGGTAGCATAATATTTTAATTCTAGTTCATTGGATAACAGGTTCTGAGAGAGGAGAGTATCTTATGAGCCAAACAGGTGTACAGCAATAGAAACCATGGGATGTAGCATGATGGATGTGAAGTAAGGTGGATGAATCCAAATGCAGGTCAACGACGAAATTCACCTCATCCTGAATGGAAGAACCTCATTGGTCAACGTCCAAGATCAAATAGTGAAAACAGTAAACTACTGTTACTCATCGATAAGGGTGGCGTCTATTGATGAGAAAAAGAACTGCCACCGAAAGATTACCATGGCTAATTTAAACTGTATGTCCAGACAGCATTGCTCTACACACGATTGAGTAACAACTGCTTTCAGCTGAGGGTGGAGCTCTGGACCCAATGTACAAAAAAATATTTACTTTCAACGGTCTGGATAATAACATTCTGTCACTCGCTATTTGCTATTTTTAAGTAAGACTTATTTGAAAATAGTCAGACCGATGGCTAAAATATTGCTTGCTTTAATTGGTTGGATTTCATAGCATATCAACCATTGTAGGTTATTAATGCTAAATCCTGTTTATACATATATATTAGATATATATGATTTGGTTTGGTTGGATTTTATGGCATATCAACCATTGTAGGTTATTAATGCTAAATCCTGTTTATACATATATACTAAATATATATATATATATATATATATATATATATATGATTCATAAACAAATTTTGTACATAACAATCTTAAACGAGCCAGAGTTATTTTTTGCACAAGGTTAAATGGTTTCAAGTATTGCTATATAATAGTCACAATTTAACATCAGTCATTTGTTTGAACACAATTTATACTATTTGAACCATAGATTGGATCTTATCAGGTGCTATCATAACGGCTCAGACCTAGGATCAATGGCAATGAAGGGGTACTCAACCTTCTCCTAATCTCCAAGGCTGGAGCCACGCCATCTGATGGTTTAATATCACATCCAAGATATTCGTCGGAGGATCTTACCCCTTTCAGGAGATTCAGTCAGTGTATTCTTTTGTCTCAGCCAACTGGGCTACATAATACTGTTGAGTATTATAAAATACATCGCAATAAAATGCAACTTTATCCCATATTCATCCCTCTAAAATATACAGAAGGTAAAAAAGGCAAAAAATAAGAATATATATATATATAGCCTGGCAAACAATAAACGAAGTGAGCAGTAGAAAGAACACAGCCAAAGCAAAACTTAAAGCAGCAAACCAACAAGAAAGAATAAAACTGTGGAAACAGCACTTCGAAAACTTACTTGGAAACCCACCAAAAATAACACATGAACCAATCACCAGAATAATTAGCAAACAATTAGACATTAAACTAGGACCGTTCACACAAGAAGAACTCGACTCGGTTCTCAGAAAAATTAAAAATAGAAAAGCTGCAGGGCTGGACGAAATTCCCCCGGAAGTATGGAAGACCAGACAATTCGACGACATACTGCTCCGACACTGCAACGCAGTATACAATCAAAATCCGATAGATAGATGGATGAAGGGATGCATTCTCCCCTTCCCTAAAAAGGGGGACCTCGGATTAGCCAAAAACTACCGATGCATAACACTTACATCCATAGCAGCCAAAATCTACAATGCCCTACTACGAAACCGCATAGAACCCAAAATCGACAACATACTTAGAAAAAACCAAAATGGCTTCCGAAGAAATAGATCCACGACCTCACAAATATTAACCATCCGTAGAATCCTTGAAGGTGTACGGGCAAAGAACCTACAAGCGACATTAATATTTGTCGACTTTACCAAGGCTTTCGATTCCATTCACAGAGGAAAGATGGAACAAATCCTACTAGCGTACGGCATACCTAAAGAAACCGTAGCGGCAATAACGATTCTCTATAGAAACACTAAAGTAAAAGTACGATCACCGGATGGAGACACAGAATACTTTGACATTGTAGCAGGAGTACTACAAGGGGACACGCTGGCCCAGTACCTCTTTATCATTTGTCTAGACTACGTACTTAGAACATCGATTGACAAAATCAAAGAGAATGGCTTCGAACTGACGAAGAAAAGAAGCAGAAGATACCCCGCAACAACAATTACCGACGCCGACTACGCCGATGACATAGCGATACTGGTAAATACACCTGACCAAGCCGAAACACTTCTGCATAGTTTGGAACGAGCAGCAGCAAGCATAGGCCTCTATGTTAATGCACACAAAACGGAATATATGTGCTATAACCAAACGGGGGACATCTCCACTCTAGAAGGAACCCCTCTTAAACTAGTAGACAAATTCACTTACCTAGGAAGCAGCGTCGCATCAACCGAAAAGGACATCGGAACGAGGTTAACGAAAGCATGGACAGCTATCAATAGGCTATCGATTATATGGAAATCAGACCTAACCGCTAAAATGAAACGCAGTTTCTTACAGGCAGCGGTCACATCGATACTGCTATATGGCTGCACTACATGGACGCTAACAAAACGGCTGGAGAAGAAGCTAGACGGCAATTACACAAGAATGCTGCGTGCAATCCTGAACAAGTCCTGGCGGCAACACCCCACTAGACACCAACTGTACGGCCACCTGCCCCTATCACGAAAACTATTCAAGTTAGACGAACCAGACATGCAGGACACTGCTGGAGAAGCAGAGATGAACTCATAAGAGATGTACTCTTATGGATCCCCACACATGGCCGCGCAAAAGCAGGACGACTAGCACGAACGTACATTCAGCAGCTATGTGAGGATACAGGATGTTGTCCTGAAGACTTACCTAGAGCGATGAACGATAGGGAGGAGTGGCGAGAGAGGGTCAGGGATATCCGTGCTACCAGCGCGAGATGATGATGATGATGATGATATATATATATATATATATATTTAATGGTGTGTGTATGGGAATAATAATAATGATAATAATTGAATATATAAAAAGATAATCAATAGATATATAAAATAATACGTTGAATTTTATATGATATATTTTGATTTTCAAATAATGAGTATATAAAAGGAATAATATCAATATAATAATTAATTATACAAGTAAGTGATATAATATTAATATATCAATTGTAATAATTTTATACATATACAGATATATTCTGGAAACGGAATCACTTCCAGTGTGTCTCTCTCTCTCTCTCTGTCCACCACCAGTTGACCATGATATAGGAGTGGAACCTTTAATATAAATACTAAAATTAGTAATAATTTAATCCTTCATTTGTTGAAATAGTATCCATACGTTTGGAAGTGATTCCGTTTCCAGAAGTTTTTTCACAGAGGTCAGTAAATTTATTCTACTAAACTATTCATTTAAAAATGCACATTTGATTTAAAATAGTAATGTCTTAAATCTCAGCTGTATTATGTGTTGTTTAAATGAAGAATGAAGACTTATGCGACTTAATTTTCAGGAAAACTTTACTTTTGGAAGGCGAACTTCTAAATTTGCTAAAGAAAACCCCCAAAATGCCCCCCCCTGAAAAGAAAGGAAAAAAAAAAATCCAAAACACCTCAAATGTAGTCTAACACGTGCTAAAGACGAAAGCCATAAAAGAGTAGACTCCTCCTCTCTCTTTCTTTCTCTCTCTCTCTCTGTGTCTCTCTCTCTCTCTCTCTGTCCACCACCAGTTGACCATGATATAGGAGTGGAACCTTTAATATAAATACTAAAATTAGTAATAATTTAATCCTTCATTTGTTGAAATAGTATGCATACGTTTGGAAGTGATTCCGTTTCCAGAAGTTTTTTCACAGAGGTCAGTAAATTTATTCTACTAAACTATTCATTTAAAAATGCACATTTGATTTAAAATAGTAATGTCTTAAATCTCAGCTGTATTATGTGTTGTTTAAATGAAGAATGAAGACTTATGCGACTTAATTTTCAGGAAAACTTTACTTTTGGAAGGCGAACTTCTAAATTTGCTAAAGAAAACCCCCAAAATTGCCCCCCCCTGAAAAGAAAGGAAAAAAAAAAAATCCAAAACACCTCAAATGTAGTCTAACACGTGCTAAAGACGAAAGCCATAAAAGAGTTGACTCCTCCTCTCTCTTTCTTTCTCTCTCTCTGTGTGTGTCTCTCTCTCTCTCTCTCTCTCTCTGTCCACCACTAGATAACCATGAAATATACCACAAAATTCCTTTGAATTTTAACATCCAGCAGTCCTGGACTTTAACTAAGTTAAAACTTAAGATAAAAAAAAAAAGAATTTTTTTTTTTTTTTTTTTTTTTTTTTTTTTTATTACTACCGCGTACACATGGGAAGCAGCATGCTGTACGTGTGAGTCTTGCGGCTTAACGCTCAAGATTGCCAGTTCGATCGGGGAACTACTGCTGCTCATCTATAAGAGTGGCTTCTATAGATGAGAACAAAAACAGCCATCGAAAGATAACCATGACTAGTACTCAAACCAGATCCATAAACCGCATCGCTCTTCGCGCGGGTAAAAAAGGGGCGCGTCCTGCTGAGGTTGGAGCCCTGGCCTCGGTGTTCGAAAAATCAGCTACAGAGCTCAAACACAAACAAAAACTACTAAAATGCAAACAAACAATACAGATAGCGACATTTAACGTGAGAACCCTAAATAGAATAGGTCAACTATCAGAGCTAACTGCATCAGCCGTAGAACATAAGATAGATATAATTTGCATACAAGAGCACCGATACACGCACACCGAAGATATCAAGTATCACGAAACTGGAAATGGATGGATGCTGGTGACTGTATCGGCATGGAAAAACTCTGTCAATGCATCGGTAGGAGGGGTGGGAATACTTCTAGGACCGAGAGCGTTAAAAACACTGAACAGCATTGAGAGAATACAACCTAGGATGATGGCCGCAACGTTTAATGGCAACCCCAAAGCAACAATTATCTCCTGCTACAGCCCTACCAATGTTAGCGAAGAAAACGAAATAGCCACCTTCTACGAAGATCTATCCTCCCTAGTACGTAGCATTCCGAAACACAACCTGCTAGTCATTGGCGGAGATATGAATGCACAAATCGGGAAAAACAGACACAACAAATACAGCCTACACTACGCGTCTAACAGGAATGGACAGCATTTAATAGATTTCATGATAGAAAATAGATTAACCTGCCTCAATACAAACTTTCAAAAAAGGGAGGGGAAATTATGGACCTACACATACGCGAATAAGAGTAAAGCACAGATAGACTACGTCCTTATAAACAGGAAATGGAAAAACAGTGCGATGAATTGCGAGGCATACTCCTCCTTCGAGGGTGTGTCCTCCGATCATTGAATAGTTACGGCCAAAGTACGACTAAGCCTAAGAAAAAACGCCACACGTAAAGCGACGACCAAGCACTATGACTGGGCCCTACTCAACAACAGAGATATTAGAGATAAATATGCATTAGAATTAAGAAACAGATTCGAAGCACTACAAGAGAAGGTAGAAATAGGCACCCCAAATGACGAATATGAAAATTTTGTAGAAGCACACCTGGAGGCGGCAGAAAAGTGTATTCCAACAAAACCTAGAACTAAATATAGAGTCCCTTGGGAAACGCTAGCGGCTAGAGAAAAACGTGCACTTGTGAAGACTGCCTCCAAAAACTATCAACAGAACCCAACAAATACAAATGCACGAGAACTAGAAAAGGCGCAACATCAATTAACAGGAATATACCTAAAAGAACAGGCAGAATACGTACAAAATCAGATAGATAAGATTAGAGACTCGGTGGAAGATAGGCAATCCAGGATAGCCTGGCAAACAATAAACGAAGTAAGTGGAAGGAAGAGCACAGCCAAAGCAAAATTGAAAGCTGCAAGCCAACAAGAAAGAATAAAACTGTGGGAACAGCATTTCAAAAATCTACTAGGAAACCCACCGGAAATAACGGATGAACCGATCACCAGAATTATTAGTAAGCAATTAGACGTAAAACTAGGTCCTTTCACCAAAGAAGAACTCGACACGGTTCTCAGAAGAATTAAAAATAGGAAAGCGGCGGGGCTAGACGAGATCCCCCCAGAAGTGTGGAAGACGAGACAATTCGACGATATACTGCTCCGGCAATGCAACGCAGTCTATAGTCAAAATAGGATAGAACGATGGACGAAGGGATGCATCCTTCCATTCCCTAAAAAAGGCGACCTCGGACTAGCCAAGAACTACCGAGGGATAACACTTACATCCATAGCAGCCAAAATCTACAATGCCCTACTACGAAACCGCATAGAACCCAAAATGGAAAACATCCTTAGGAAAAACCAAAATGGCTTCCGGAGAAATAGATCCACAACCTCACAAATACTGACCATCCGTAGAATCCTGGAAGGCGTTCAGGCAAAAAACTTACAGGCGACATTACTATTTGTCGACTTTACCAAGGCCTTCGATTCCATACACAGAGGGAAGATGGAGCAAATCCTACTAGCTTACGGCCTACCAAAAGAAACCGTAGCAGCGATAATGATTCTCTACAGAAACACCAAAGTAAAAGTACGTTCACCAGATGGAGACACGGAATACTTCGACATTGTTGCAGGAGTACTACAAGGAGACACACTAGCCCCGTACCTCTTTATCATCTGTCTAGACTATGTGCTTAGGACTTCGATCGACAAAATCAGAGAAAATGGCTTTGAGCTGACTAAGAGAAGAAGCAAAAGGTACCCCGCAAAAACAATCACGGACGCCGACTACGCTGATGACTTGGCGTTACTAGCGAATACGCCTAATCAAGCAGAGACACTACTACATAGTCTGGAACGAGCTGCAGCTGGCATTGACCTACATGTCAATGCAAACAAAACCGAATATATGTGTTACAACCAAACAGGCAACATTGCCACACTAGACGGAGCCTCTCTGAAACTAGTCGACAAATTCACCTACCTAGGAAGCAGCGTCTCATCAACCGAGAAGGACATCGACACACGGCTGACGAAGGCATGGACAGCTATCGATAGGCTCTCGATCATATGGAAGTCGGACCTAACAGATAAAATGAAACGCAGTTTCTTCCAGGCAGCGGTTGTGTCGATACTGCTATATGGATGCACCACATGGACGCTTACGAAGCGGCTGGAGAGGAGGCTGGACGGAAATTACACAAGAATGTTGAGAGCAGTATTAAACAAGTCCTGGCGACAACACCCCACGAGACTCCAACTATACGGACACTTGCCCCCCATCACAAAAACTATACAAGTTCGACGAACCAGACACGCAGGACACTGCTGGAGAAGCAAGGACGAGCTCATAAGCGATGTACTCCTGTGGACCCCCACTCATGGATGTGCAAGAGTGGGACGACCAGCACGAACTTACATACAGCAGCTATGTGAGGACACGGGTTGTAATCCTGAAGACCTGCCGGAGGCGATGAATGATAGGGAGAAATGGCGAGAGACGGTCAGGGATATCCGCGCAGGCGGCGCGACATGATGATGATGATGACAGATATATAAAAAATTCTTTTTCAGTTGGTCCAAAGAGAAAAAAGTAAATATTTCAAAATGAATTAGTTCACTTTTTAAAAATTATTTAATTCTTTCGCACATTTCTAGCGTGTTGCATTCTTCAGAAAACCTTTTAATGTTTTTTCATGTGTGATTTTCGGTTTATATAGAGGTCACTGTTTTGATAGGCTAGTTGTTTCCTTTAATTTCGTGATAGATTCTTTGTAGTGGTTGGTTCTTTCTTTTTTTTTTTTCTTTTTCTTTGTTCCTCTCGTTCTCTTTCTCAGAGTGTGTTTCCTGTTCTTCCTTGTGGGTGACTTTTTCCCCAATTAAAGTTTTTTTGTTATTTTACTCCTGGTCGTTGTTTGTGTGTATGTGCGTGTGCGTGTATGTGTGTCTCTTTGTGTGTATGTGTGTCTCTCTGTATCTATAGTTGATATAATGTAGAGTTTATTGTTTTTTTTATTAATGTGGTTTAGAATTCAACTAACTGTTACTTTTTGACTTTTCCCTGTGTGTGTGTGTGTATCTTATTCCGTTGGGCTTGAATTTTTCTATGAAGCTTTTTTCTTTTGAAGTAATGTGGTTTAAAATTTAACGAGCAACTACATTTTATGATTTCTTTCTTTCTTTCTTTCTTTCTTTCTTTGTATGCGCATATATATATGTATATATTTATATATGTCTGTATGTTTGTGCGTGTGTTTGTTCCTCTCTGTGTGTGTGTGTGTGTGTGTGTGTGCATGGTTTACGTTTTATTCTGCGTGGGCTTGATTTTCTATGAAGTTTTTTTCTTTTATTTGATGTGTTGTTGTTTAATTGGTATACGGGCATTGTTCAGAATTATCCGTTGCTCCATTCGTATAGGAGTTTAGAAACATTTAATTTTCTATTTTCTGTTATTTCAGTGTTGTTTTTATGTAATGACATCCTGGTATTGAGAGCTTGTGTCGATCCTACGTATATTCTTTACAGTTGTTACATTCAATTATGTAGACTAAGTTGCAGCTTATATTTTGTTTTCGGATTTTTGAAGATATAGAATTTTCTATAACTACATCCCATACTCCACATTTTTTATTCTTGCATTTCGTAAATTAATGTGTTCTGTTTTACCAAAATATAGAAGAGGTGAGTTTTCTTTTAAGGTTTTTGTATTGTCTCTGGCTTTTAATGACTTTTGTTGTCTCGTATTTCTTTGATTTTGTAATTGTTTTTCAGTTCTACATTTTTTTAATTGTTTCTGAGAATAATTCTGGGTTGTTTTTATTGTAGGTTGCGATGTATGCTAGGTGTTTTTTTTTTTGTGTTATATTTTTCGGGTTTCGTAGTTCTTTTGGTGATCTTTTTTTTCTACTCGTTCGAATCCCTGTGTTTGAGGGTTTGTGGTAAATATTTATGAAGATTTGGCCATTTTCGTTTTTTTATGTGTCTGAAAATGGTATTTCTTTAAAGCTGTGTTCCATAGAGAATTTTATTTTAGGGCGTTTGTTTTGGAATAAGTTGTGTAATTGGTTAATGTATCCCAATGGACATTTACAGTATATGAAACAATATATATATATATATATATATATATATATATATATATATATATATATATATATCATGCCATAATAGATTGAATAGAGTGCGTGATCCTTTTATAATATAGCATGTTTAAAACATAAAGTTTTAACTTATAATCCTTTGATATTCCTGAAAGTCATTGTAAAGGAAAAGGTAATGCATAGTTATAATCAATCACACACACACACACACACACACACACACACACACACACACACACACACACACACTCACGTGTGTGTGTGTGTGTGTGCATGCAGATTTGTGCGTGTGTGTTAAAACTGAGTATATGATATCACTTCCTAATCCCTAAACTCATGTAATTTTGAATCTTTTAAAAAGGATTATCGTCCTAACTAGTAAATATTGCCAATGTTTCTAGTCGACAATATAAAAAGTATTGATTGCACAGTCAATAAAGAGAACTTCTATGATCTCTCACATTGTGAAAATCTGGTGCTGCGAACTTTTGCAACAATTCAATACTAATCATTTTATAATTGCCATCATAGTTAAATCTCGTCATTCACAATAACTTGTACAAACAAGAATAAAAGGTCGTAAATTTACTACGCAATGTTATACCCATTAAAGCCGTCTATGATTTCATGTGGACTTTTCTTCAATAGATTTTCCTTTCTTAATAATAAAAAAAAATCAAAAAATAGACAAGAGCAACTTAACCAAATTTGGAGTTTTGTTGAGTTTAATGCAGCAGATGGTGTACATGTGTTTGACTTTTCAGCTTCTGGTCTTTCTTTTCTTGTTGTGTTCACTTTTATATGAAGAAGACAAAATTAAATAACACTTTGCTGGTGCAGCATTCTCGCAAAGACAAATCACAGCTGGACTTGCTTCAGTAAATATTTTAATTAAAAAAAGGAAAAAAATCAATGGACCACTCCATGTTTATTAAACGTTAAACCAATATCCCACTTCAATACGTATATTTAGAACCTGTATACTTCAGAAAATAAATTTCAAAGAAAATTTAACTCTACCTACCTAATTAGTGATACTATTTACTGAAACTTAGAATCCAAAAATAAGACATTACTTTATTGTAAAATCCATGCTCGCTTTTTAGAGACATTTCTGAAAATCCTCCACAGTAATTCCTGTTAAAAGCTTCGCGAAGTAGAGACGAACATATCAGCGAGGTTCTCTTACTGATTTCAACAAATGAACACACGAGTGTTCGCTGGCCGGTAAAAACTTACATCAGCTCTGTGCGGACATTAGATGCAGTCTAGAAGACTTAACAAGAGCAATGATTGATAGGGACGAGTAAAAGGGAGATTCAGGAAACACCGTGCTGTTAGCATTAACTAACGATGATGCTAACACATATTCATAGCCAAATTGCTTAACACAGATTTATGAATTGTTAATGCGTTGTGAATGTTAATGGCGAAATAAGACACATGTCCAGATGATCATTCAGGCATTTCATTGCATCGGGCCTTGTAAAGTAACCTATTGTTAAGAGATTGCGAATGTTAATGGCAAAATAAGACACTGTGTCCAGATGATCATTCAGGCATTTCATTGCATCGGGCCTTGTAAAGTAACCTATTGTTAAGAGATTGCGAATGTTAATGGCAAAATAAGACACTGTGTCCAGATGATCATTCAGGCATTTCATTGCATCGGGCCTTGTAAAGTAACCTATTGTTAAGAGATTGCGATTGTTAATAGAGAAATAAGACACATGTCCAGATGATCATTCAGGCATTTCATTGAATCGTGCTTTCCAAAGTAACGTATTGCTAATGCATTGCAACTATTAATGACCATTATATTTAAAACCTGCATAGTAAAGGAGATAAATGTCAAATAAAATTACATTCTATCGATAAAATGGCGATGCTAGTTTCTACTAACTGATCTTTAAAAATCATTGTTATCTAAATAAAATTAAGCTGTTCAAGTAGAGACTTTTTATATTTACAAACAAACTCTAATTCACATGCTGAGAACCTTTTCTAACCTTGAAGTAATAATTTGAATAAGTAATCTTCCATTGGGCGTGGTTCATATTAATTGGTATTAAAGGTCATGACAAATGTCAGTCAAACGAACAATAAGAATAATGAATCTATGTTGATTTCACAAAGGAAGGACTTTCGATTTACGTACATGATATAGTGGATAATGAAATAGGAAAGGAAGATGTTAAACGAGAGAAATGATTCCTTTGAAGTTACATATAATAAACAAAAAAGTATTGCTGACGAAGTAATTTTGGTATAGCTGCACAAAAGACACCTGAAAACAAAAATTAACTACCTTAATAGCTGGTCAATAGGCAAGAACAGTTCATAACAAAAACAAAAGTATATCCGTTCCAATTGACCATTGGGTTATCCCAATTGTGCACTGGGTTATATTATAAGAAATGAAAATTGCGAATAAACATTTACATTTTTTCAGAGAAATCCTTTCCCCCAAAAAAAGAATTAAAAAAAACAACAACACAATATCAAGTCGGTTCAAGCTTTTGCGGATAGAGTTTGACAGATCAGCTTTGAAGGATGAAGCCACTACATTGACCATTTAAAAAAATAAATCCACCATAAATTTTTGATGAGATTGAGATTCAGTTTGTTTGCTGGGCATGTCATTAAGCTTTCATATTATGCATTTCCTGAGGAAAAGCTTTATCATTCTTTGATCTGTGATAAGACGGATTATCATTCTGATAAGACGGATTTGATGATCACGAAACCAAAATGAATTGATAAAAGTGTAAAGAATTTCACCCGTATATTGACTGAGCATGCGCTGTTGACAGCAGTCGATGTCGTTAAAGACTGTTGAGGTAATAATTGTCATCTAGCCTTGTCCTTTAGCAGAAATTCAACCCCGTAAATGAGTGAGGAAATTCACTTGTTTTCTGCTGGTAATAATTCTTCTGTTTCACAAACATTGCACCAAACAAAATTTCCCTTAACATCGCATTAACTAATAGATAATTAATATGGGATTAGTCCCACGAAAATCACTTTCATCCAATCATCCACGCATCATGATTACTATTCTGTATCCCATCGAAACATTATTTTCTTCTGTTTTGGTGTTAGTGCTGATTTTCTTTTCTTTTTTTCAGTATAAAAAAGCATTTCAGTTAGACAAATTTTTACAGTTCTCCCCAAAACATTGACGTATACTTCTACTCATTTGTTTGGTCGTGCGTTTTCTATTTTAAATGTATATTGCGTCGTTTTTTCTACCCTGATACTTAAACTTCTTCTGTAGACAACTAGTGTATCTTTCGTGGTTGATCCGTGTGTCTTCTATTTATAACCTTCCTATTTTGTTTATCTTTGTCCCAAATTTTACATAGAGCCATCTTGGAATAATCAATATCTTTTGTTAGTCTACGTGCCGGGATTGTTTCCAAGGAAGTTTTATAAGCCTTTCAAATTGTTTTAATTAAAAAAAAAACTCTTTTGTTGGATCTATAAATTTTTTAATTACATCGGTTAAGATCTGCCATTTTTCTCTTTTAACTGCAAAGTAAATAGTATATTTGGACACGTCATAGTATTTGATTTCGATATGCAAATTACTCGTTCGTTCCATGATTTTCCCATATTGGGCAGTTTTATAATTTTCTTGATAATGAAGAATATATCAATAATGTAGTTTTTCTATGTAGTTATCTCCCTTCACAGCTTGAAGAACGACACAGAAATCGAATTAATGAATTTGAGTTAAAAAATGAAAAAAAAAAAAAAAAAAAAAGAAAAAAAAAGGGGGTGGGGAAAGAAGAATAGTAAGTGAGAGAAAATAATTCATATTCTTTTCTTTTGAATTTTGGAAATCTAAATTCTCATGTTTTAGCTTAAAACTTTTCTCTTGGTCCAGTTAGTCTGAACCCTGTATTTTATATCTCTACATCAAACCATCTGGTTGTCTTCAATCAAAATCTTCCTAATTATGTACACAAATTTAGACACTTTTTAATAGTTAACGTTTTGCCAAAGGTAGTAGTGCTTCTAATTAGAAATTGGCGTTTATATATATATATATATGTGTGTATATGTTGTCAACCAGAGAAGGACTGTTTCGTTGTATCACAACTCCTCAGTGTGGCTAGACACACGAGATGCTTTAAGTTGGGATCGAAACCCTACTGACGTAAAGTCAGTCGGATATCTTACCCCAAAGCTATCGTACCACTCAACGTAAGCAAAGGAATTTTACGTATGTATTTATTCATATAAAGATATTTAATGAAATGTGCTCTAACTAGTATATCGCTTTTATCAAAGGTAATTCGGGGTTCTTCTGCTACTTCTCTCTTTCTCTCTCTCTCTCTCTCTCTCTCTCTCTCTCTCCCATATATATATATATATATAGTACAATTTAATGGAGACTCAAACTCGGTTATGTCGTCATAATAAATTTATTTCGGCGGAGAATATTACTATACTCTCCGTCTCGTCAGATGACTATTTACATGCTTCTCTCTAGTCGCAGAGTATATATATATATAAAGCGGGTTTGATTAAATAATAGACAAATCTTGTCTATATAATTTTATTAGGATCCTTTCAAATTTTCTGATAAGTGCTTAAGTTAGAGTTGTTAGATGAATTTACTGAAATTGTTCCGAGCGCTTTCGGACCCTTCGTAGGCTATCATCAGGGGTTTTACAAATGTAAAGAATAGATTTTTTAAAAAGTTTTAAAGTTTTTTAAATTGCAAAATAAATTATATAAACGTTTAGTTGGAAGAAACTGAGATTCTAATGACATCAAATAGATTTAAAAACAAAACCCTATCAACGAAAATAGAATATTTTACTAAGAGAAATAGAATATTTTTGTACGAGTTATTTACGAAATGAAAAAAATAGAATGTTTTTAAAATATTTTATTTCTCTTAATAAAATATTCTATTTCCGTTGATACATACATACATACATACATACATATATATATATATATATATATATATATATAATGAGAATTTTTGAAATATTTATATAGAATCAAAATCTACTGCTTTGGATCCTTACTTAACGAGAAAGCCTCATAAGAATGAAAACCGCCCCTTTTTGCAAAAATACTGAATATGTGAAAATAAATCAAACCACAGAAATTTCTTTTCATCTCCATCTTACGCCAACTCAGCAAAATATTTCTCGTAGTCCTCGATGTTCGCGTGTGAAGGTTTCTATACATTTAATATGAGACAACACAGGTGATTTGTGTCTTTGAGACAATATATATTTATCAAGGCCATTAGGTCAAGACAGAACTTGTGGTGTAAAGGCCGACGCAAGTGTGCTATACAATATATATATATATACATATATATATATATATATATATATGTGTGTGTGTGTGTGTGTGCGTGCGTGTGTGTGTGTGTGTGTGCGTGCATGTATGATTGTGTATATTTGCGCAAGTCTTTGTGTTCGTGTATATGATTGCACGTGCGTGTGG